>APFE030798874.1:2742-21925 GCA_000404065.3 Pinus taeda
TGAGGCCAAAACAATCCATCTCCACCATTGTTCCACAAATGAGCAAATTGCAGACATCTTCACCAAAGCACTTGGAAGAGAAAAGCTTGAAAGATTCAGAATGATGCTTGGACTCACCAACATCCCTTCAGATTAAGGGGAGGAATGTTGACACCTAACCCTCAGTGATTGGGGGAATTGAATGTGAACAATCATCGAGAAGATGAACTGAACAATCACATTCATGTATATAATATATAGCTGGCTAAATGAATAAATGAATTAGTTTTTTGGAGTTACTCCTGGCCTGACAATTTTACTCTAAGACGGCCCCCTGCTATGATGTATGATTATACTAAGTACATAGTTGATAGGATGCATGAACAATTTTTGAGGAGGAATAATGAAAGAGTGTTTAAGTATTCTTTAGTTTTGTGCCACCTTTTCTTATATTATCAAGCTGACAAGTTCCCATTCACTCTCTAGAAGCTTGACACTAAAGGTCATCACAGGTCAGTAATTTTTTGGACTCCTTTGACACATAAGCACGATTCCCCATATCCATACACAGATTTCATTGATCTCTTTGTACATCCAGTAGTGACCATGCTGCTAGGAAGTCCTCCTCCAAGAATTAGTTAAGACACTAGGAGGATCCTGCAGCTGTCAAAACAACACAAACTAGGAGATTGGTACTTGTACCAAAATCACACAGAAATTAGGATCTATGGCTATGAGTTGGCCCCATATAAACTACCTATATACCTCCCAATGAGGTTATTTTCTCTGGAGTACTACAAGCAGATAATCAACTCAAATGAGGTGCATTTTGTTAAATCCAAAAAGAAGGCCCATCTCGAAATCAAATATTAACTAGGCCCCTTTGTATGCAATAGCAGAGAAGCTGGAAGAGAAGTAGTGAGAAATCCTTCAGGGACTCAAACTAAAACAAAGTTTCATATGGAGATATGATCCTTGTGAATTCCTATGCAACAGAAGACAGAAAAATAAGATGACTCCCTACATTCACCACCGAATCCATGAAATAGAGAAATATGCAAATAAGTTGGAATGGGTGGAGAATACTCTAGTGGACAGAGATCGCACTAATGTTGTTGTTGAAAATACACTAATTGATCTATAGAAAAGGCTTGATGAAGGTTATTTCCTGTAGGTGCCAAGAGAATCTCAAGCACAAGGATAATCACAGACACATAGTGAACAACATATAGAGGAAGAGCCCCAAGTACAAGAAGAGTCAGAACAACTAGACTCATCAAAAGAACTAACTCAAACAGGTAAACAACAACCCAATATGAGTACTCTCCCTAGCTTTTAAACTCCTCTAAATGAGGAAAAAAGCCTCAAAAGGAATAGGGAGGAAGCCACTACATCAAGCAGAGCAACCATACAAACATATGCAGAAACCAACCAAGTCAAAAGGTAGAGGCTAAATCCTATCTCGAAGCAAGAATTCATAGAAGAGACAGTAACCTCCACCAGCACAGAGAAAGAAAGTAGGCCTACTCCTCCTCCGGGGGGCAAACCAGAACCTTCCACATCTCATACTCATATGTTGGAAAGACAACAAAGTATGGAAGTGTCCTTATTTAGGATTCCAACTGACCAAGACCAGGATATTAAAGAAAAGTAAAAGGAAATGAAGGCCAGGAATGAAAATCTAAAAGCCCAAAGCTATGCATAATAATTAAAAATGGCTCATACCAACCAGACAAGGCTTATGTTAGCCTTTGATGTAAAAGAAGGCAAAATGCAGATGACTTTCATAAAATCCCACCACTCAGCAGCCCATAACAGCAACAGACTACAAAAAGATAGATTTTGAAGTACTGGCAAAGGTAATCCATCCTATTGACCAGATTGGGTTTCACAAATAGACAAGAGAGATGATTTACTCCACCTTGACAGGAAAGCCATCGCAGCCCACCAATTACAGAACTCCCTGAATAATATATCAGCTCAGTTCCAATTGGAGAAGGCCTCTTCACAGGCTAAGGGTACTAGAATCAAGTCCTTGGAGGACTTAATCATAGAGTTGGGGCATGATCCCAAAGATGTGAAAGTTGTAGAAAGGTTAATAAAAAAGAAGAATAGTTGCTTTGAAAAAGAAACTCAAAATTCCACATCTTTATCATCCACAAACAACAGAAGTCTTAGAGACTCAAAAGGAACAAGAAGAGCTTATGGACTTAGTCCTCAAGCTAAATAACCAAATGAAAGAATAGAGAAAGAATTGGACACAATGATTCAGTCCAAACAAAGTGAATTGCCCACTACCTCCATAGCTACCATTCCCATAGTAACAACTGCAGTCCCTTCAACATTGGCAACCTCTTTAGGATTAACAACTCCACCTGCTACAACACTTCCAGTCACAACAGAGTTTACAACTACAGGTACTTCAACAAAGAAAACAACAAAGCTAGTGAAAGCCATGGAGGAAATGTCCATCTAGGCAATAGAACTTAAGAGACTCAAAGATAAAATGTCAAGATTAGAAACTAACTGTAAGCTTTCCCAAATATAGCAAAAAGAAGAAGCACAGAAAGCCTTAAGGATGGGTGAGAAGATAAAGGTCCTTGAAAAATATTTAACTTTGCAAAAGCCACTAGGACAGACTAAGGAGATGCTCTGGGCCAATATTATTGACTCTATCTGGCCATCAATTCAATTAATATTTGAGAAAATAGAATTGGTGAAAGTGGCCATGGAAGCAATACAAAAGGTAAAGGAAGACCTGGGAGACCAACCTAAGGAAGCTAATCAAATCATCTATTTATTGAACAGAAAGAACAGGCATGAACTAAATGAGCTCGGTGTGGAAGAAAAAACTGAAGCCATCATTAAAATAAAAAAAGGTTCTTTCTAAAAGAAACCTCATGCTTCACCTCGACAAAAAAATGCCATAACATGTAGGTTGGTATTGAAAGATTCATGGAAATGCTTCAAATTTTGACGGATAAAGGCCTTCCCAATCCCATGGTAATCAATGACAAACTTATGACCCAATAAGGCTATGTTGACAGACTAGAGAAATTGTCCAAAGAATAGGCAAGCACTTTAGGAGTCAAACCATTGCCAACAGGGAAAGTATTATATGATACATTAGAAAATCTATTCTTCCTAGAGCATGAGGTGAATCATCTATTTGTCACCAAGCCAAATTTTTCCAAATACGCTGAGGCAGACGAGATATATAAAAGGATGCTCAAGGAAAAGTTACCTAAAGATGAATGGTGGGTAACAATAACAGATTTACTATAAGTTACCACAGTAAATCTGAAGGCAGGTGAAAGGACAGAGATATAGGGTGAAAGAGTAATAGGTTAAAGAGTACCAGTCAAAGGTGATTCCAACGTACAGATATCAGCGAGCTTAAAGAGCTCAAATTTGAATTGCAAATAGTCAGCACTATCACAATAAAAGGGACAACATGATGCAGTTTTCCATCTGTCTCTATCTTCATGCTTGAAGATATTTTGATTTCCTAGATTAATTCTCAAACTGTTATGAGATATTTTGTAAATATTTTTGTATAAATACTTCACGTTTTGAAGTGTTTTGTGTGGATTCAAAGACATTTCTATAGATATTTTCCTCTCAAGTTAAAGTGTTATTGTATCAAGACTCGATTGGCTTGCTGGATCAAGGAATAAAGTAAAGAAATTTCACAAGATTATTGTGTAAAGCGGAAATCAAATAAGTGTTCTCTCTCTCATGTGTATTATCATTTTTCTTTATGTTTATTAATAATCATATGTGTTTCTATGAAATCTGAATGGTAAACTAGGAATGATATTTAAGAACTGGCTTTAATGCTCTCTGCCTTAACTATTTAGATTCTTAATCTTTTGTGGTAAACTATCTTAGTTATGGAATTCTTAAATGCTCCCTTACATCTGTAGCTTCCCCCTCGATCTATAGTAAAGGATTCTTAGTTTCCCTTTGCTCATGATCACCTCCTGCTCTTCATCTTGACCCCGGTCTAAGGATTCCTCATTGCCCTTTCACCCTGGTTAGGACTATCTCATCCATTGAACCTGAAGATTTGCCTTTTTCTTTGTTAGCCTACCCTATGAACACTCCCTTTAATGATCTGGTCCAGTTAAGCCATCCTTTGATTAACTCCATAGCCTAATGTCTTGAAGGCCTTGCTCCATCCATATGTTCCTAGAATTCCACCACCCAACCAAATTCAACATCTTATGAACACTAAGAACTAGCCTAAAATCCCACCCAAAACAAAGTTAAATTATAAAGAGAGAGCCCTCTCTAGACATAGGTTGGCTAGAACCCGAATATAAAAGATTAGGTTTGTGGTTACCTCAGATTATTCCTTCTTTTGACAACTTCTAGGGAAGACTTCTGAGTGATAACACACCCTTGATACAACCATCAATCAAGCATATGCAGACCCAAAATTTGGGTCACAAAATTTTCTGCAGTCGGAGAATAATAATGTGGAATCAACGATATCTTCTTTCATTTATAACCTAAAGTGATAAGACAACAATTATTTTGTGCAAGAAGTCATTATTTCGGTGTGTTTCAAGAGTTATCAGAGTATTTAATGAACTCTCATGAGATGTTAGTGTACATGAAACATTTTCTCACAAGTCAACAAGGGCAAGTGATGGACCAATCTAGTAAATTTCTTCGTTTTTGTTAATTTCCTTTAGTTGGACATTTTCTTGATTGTTATGTCAATTTTTCAAACTAGTTTTAAATATCTAGTCGAGTCTTCACTATTTTCATCATTAATTCAATTGCATTGATTAACTTTCTTGGATTTGATCATGTAATTTATTTTTTTCCTTTAATCACACCTTTTCCTTTTTATTCAATTTATGTTCTTAGTATTGTTTTTTTGGTTGCACCCGCTTGAGTGTGTTTTCTATTGATAATGTTATTTTTCTGTTGTCTTCTTCTTCTAGTTCTCTCGGAGTATAGTCCTTGATTTTTTTGTATCTTTTGAATAATTTTGCTTATTTATGACTAAGATAATTCTAGGCAGCTTTAATATAACTTCTCATAATTGAATTTATTGATAGGTATTGTTATGTGAGTTTAATAAACATTTTGTGGTAAAAAAAATTAATTCTTGATTGCTATAAGAGTGGTTTTTAGCTAAGTTCGGGCCTTTTTGCATCCACGTGGAGATTTCCTTCTTTAGACCCACTCATATGTATCAATTGTAGTACTTTTTAAGTTAGTTACAATTTACTACTTTATCAAATAGGCTCCCTTGTAGTTATTTTCACTGTATTGTGTGAGATGGTCATATATGTTTACTATATACAAACCTAACCATGCAACTTTTAGTTCTCATGATTTTAGTTTCATTATACCATCATAAAGAAGAACTAGATACTTTTTCTTCATATCTTTCTATTTCACATGTTGGTATTTCCAATATTTTGATTGTGTCTTTTGGATTTCCTAATCATGTTTTTCAATCAGTTGAGATTCTTCTAATTTATTCAATTGATAGAAACATTTTTTCTTATTTATTATGATATCATATATAAGGATAGTGGATATTTTTGCAATGTTCGTCCAAAAGTTTAGTGGAACTACAACTTCTTGGTTATACACTAACTTAAATGGTGTTTATCCAGTTGATCATTTGTGATTCGTCCTATATGCCCATAATAGATCTGGCATCATGGTCAATTCCACACTTTTTTGTCAATCCTATGTGTAAGGTTTTGTTAAATTCCTTAACTATGCCATTTTGTTGTGGATGGTGTGTAGAAGTTTTTCTATGATCAACTAATTTTTTTCTCAAATGACTGTTTCATTCACAAAGCGTGTCCATGTTGATCTATTTTCCCATTAGGGAAAAATCTCAACCCCTATTATTCCATATTCCCTCTACATTTTTATAGAGGTTGTGATCCTTTATTGATCACACTTTGATATGCATATAAATTGAATAATAAATATTAAGCATTCAACACATGCACCGATGAGTGGAATAGGTATACTTGAAGTAAAAAAAAAAGAATAATGAGAAATAAATTATATTCTCAGAAATTCATTCCACATTATAACCCATAAACACATGTGAGGAAAAATAGTTGAAGCAAATTTAGATAGACGGGAATGAAAGGCATTGCTCCATAAATTTAGGGAACTATAGAATGATATCATGCATTTGAAATCATAATATCATAGGAGAACATTCACAAGGATCCTATTTACTATTTGGAAATTAAAGTTTCAGAATAAAAGTTTAAATGATTTCCCAAAATAACCTTTCTACAAGAGTGAAAAGATAACTTATGGACTTCAAGTCTTAGAATAAAGTTTAGTTCCTAAAGGATAGTCACAAAACACTATTACTTAATTATAAAAATAAAAGCTATTCACCCTTAAGGGACTACGATTGGGCCCTTTTGGACCAGTAGTAATTATAAAAGGTACCTAGAACAAGGAGAGAAACAAATTTAGGGATTGGATTTGGAAATCATACAACATTTCAATAAAGTTGGATTAATCGAAGACTAAGAAGAGAGTAGGGAATTTATTCAAAAGAAAATAAACACGCAAATTTCCAGAAGGATTATAGATGGAATGACCTCTCTCTCTCTCTTAATGCAGTCATTGCAAAATAATTTAAATAGAAGTGCCTCCTTGACTATTTGTTATCCTAACAATTGAAGAAATTCTTTTGGATCAATGACTTCATTTAGAAATTTTTTGAGCCATTCTTCAATTTATTATTTCATAGGAAAAACAATTATATCATGTTTGACTCTCAAAATGAATATTTCATCTTCTAGTTCATTTTGATTTTATTGTATTTGTGTGATGTTATCCATGTGATAATTTTTATCATTAATAAATGTATCTTGCACTTTCTCTATTTGAGATTTGGGAAATTTGACTAGGTTGTCTATGTTCCCCCCCTTTGAAATTCTAATAGTGTTCAATTCTTCTTTTATAACATCATTAGAAATCATCATAGAGTCCCTAATAATTTGTATGAATTTAAGGTATTCAAAAACCTTTATGGCTTTAAAGAAGATATTTACTCATACAATGATCAATTCTCATACATTCAACAAGGGTGTCTTCAAGAATTTTAATCTTTGTGAACCATCATACATTGATTTTCTTAATACTTTTTGGGGATGGTAAACCTTGTTGATGTCTACCATCCCTCTTTGCTATATTTTTCCTATAATGTTAGTTATTTCTTCCATAGTAACATGGTATATGGGGGTAGGTATTCTAAAGATTTGGTTTTCTCTGCTTTCTTTTGAATTCCTTGTAAGAACATTAGCATGCCTCATAGATGCCCATTGACTAGACAAAATACCATCAAGGTCAAAACCATGGATGGATTAAGCTTTAATCAAATTAAAAGGTTTTAATAATTTAATATTTTCTGCTAAATGGGTAGAATTCCTCATAATACTTTATCCACAGTAAAAGTGAAGGCAATGAATTTCCTCTTCTTTTTCCTCCCAATCCATGGTTTGTACTTTTTGCATACTTCAGAAACAAATTATCTATCCAGAACAAACTTCAGGAGCAGTAAAGGTTTTCCTTGAAATTTATATGTTATGGTGAGGGTTTTTTCCTCTTGCTCCTCATATCTCCCTCTTCCTGTTAGAAGCTTTGTTAATTCATCAGAAATCCTCTTGGGCGTTTTCCATATCAGCATATGATTAAATTCATGAACAAAATGATCCTAAACAAGACAAAAGTAGAATGGGGCCTTGTTCTTCCACAAAATAGGACACTAGAATTGATTTAGTTTTGTATCTAGGTTCATATTGTTCTTACAAGGAAACTAGTGGAATATATTATAGGAAAATATTTCCATTATTAGGTTGGGTATCATATAGAGTTTATGGATCTTAGGGAAGTTGACTTACTAACATGAAATCTTGCAAGAGATCACTTCCCTCAAATAAAAAAGAGTATCTATTTTGAAATAAAAATACAAAATATATTACTTACTTGGGAATAGTTGCAGTTGATTCACATCCCATACTTGCGTAAACAACCATGAAAAATATCTATATGGCTCGAAAAAAAATAGAGATATATAGAGAAGTAAGATTAGAGAGGGTGGGTGTATAATGAATATAAATTCTTGTAAAATATTCATTTTGTCACCTTGTGCGTGTAGGAAGGAAGTGACTTCAATGAGCTTGAACCTCCTTTTTGGCTTAGGCAACTTTATATTTTTTTTAAATCGCTGGCAGTGAGAAGTACTATATCCTTTTCTCAATTAATATCAAGAGTTCTAGTCTTTGTAACAAATTGTCTTGCTCACCAATGCACTATTCCTTTAATTCAAAGACTTCCCAATTTCATATAGAATTTGCTAAACCTATATTCGAAAATTGATTTCTCTCTCTCTCTCTCTCCTCTAAGGCTAAGCTTAAGTACCATTCATACAGAATAGACCAGTGGAAATTTTTGTCTTCTCTCACTAGTGAGTTTGGTGTGTCTCCTTAAATTTACTTATTTCTTCCTTCAGTTTCCATATTTATTATTGACCTAATGTATTATGTAGAAGCATGGTGGATCAGTAATGATTTAGTGGAAGTATTAGTTGTTAAATCCTAAGTAAACTATGGTAATATTTAATAACATATCTACTTTTAGTGTACCGCCTTCATTAGACCATGCAGGAACGATATTCGAAGTAAAGAGCTTATGATCAATACTAAAGAGGTGTCATATAAATTAATTCATGAAATACAATTTCATGGTATTGATTTAATAAATGGAGTAGTGCAAGGATAGGATGTGACACACATATAATTCACTTAAAACAATATCAAAGTTTAGGTGGATATGGTTGATGAATACAATATCAAGAACCTCTCTCCACCTTGATGATCATAGTTCCATAAATGAGATTTTATTTGACCTCGAAAGGAGAAATTTATCTTTTCACTGAATGTGGAATCGAAGTGGAGAAGCAAGTTATGGCATGTTGTGTCAGATTTGTTTATATAGAATGATGGATTTGCAGATATTTGGTTATGCCAAAGGAAAATTGTGCGAGGCATAGTGTTTATGGAGTATGGATGTGCAGTGAAACAATGGATGGAGTTCTCCGCACAATGATGAAAATGGATGTGTTGGAAATGTCGAAAGCTTTATGTGGAGTGTGGAGTGTGTGAATATTTGCAAAGTTTGAAGTTTGTGTTGAAGAGTGTGTCCACACATTTGTCATGAAAAATAACAAATTCAATGAAAATATACAGATAAAAAAACAAATAGGAGTACCAAAATATGTCAATAGAACCTTGATCACTTATAATTGTGAGGGGACACCCAAATCTGGTAATGATATTCTCATATATAAACTTGGAAGCTACTTCCTTTGTGCATGATTCAATTTAAAGCACTTCTACCTATCTTTTCAAATATTTAACAATGGCGATAATGTATTTTCTTGAGTAGTTTTTCATCATTGTGAGTGTTATCACTTAGGGAAAACCCTCATTGCAGGGAAAACCCCTATGGTAACCTAAAAACCTATTTAGTTTCAATGTTGGCCCTTCCACCTATTTCTCCATAAAACTCAAATACTTTATGGTCACTGTAGTAAAGGTTTCGTAGTTAATTTCGGTGACCAGATTTAGCTATTAGGATGAAATAGGTTGGGTAGTTTTCAAAACATACCATTGGGCATAGAGACTAGTTCTTAAAAAAATTAGTTTATAGATCCAATAATAAAGTTATACAAATCATGAAAGTAACAAGTCCTTTAACTGTTTGAGAAATTGGGAGAAACAGGCATTCGAAGAAAACAAAGTTTATAAATGGTTGGAGCAACAAATATTAGTGACTGATAAATACAAGAAAGGAGCATAAGTGGAATCCAATCTTAGATACTAACATTTTTAGATATGAGAAAAATCTTGCATAACAAAGAGGAAAAAGGATAGGGAACTACAACACATGAGTTTTAGACAAAATGTTCATTATATAAATGTATTGAAGATTGCTCAAATATACCAGAATGCAAAATATGTTTTTCAATAATTTCCAACCCTTCTTTATTGTTCATAAACTATTATCTAATACTTTCATAATTATTTGCACAATAGTAGTGACCATATTAATTACAATAATTTGATATATCTAAAATATCTTTCAAGTTCATGCATGTAAAATATAAAACTTAAATATATTTTGTTTTTCCTAGAACAGTTATAGGAAAATATGTTGATGTTTAGGTAAGGAAAAATATCTCTTTAAATTGGCTCCCTTAGAAATAGAACAAGTCCCTAAATGGTAGCTCAATATTGTAGTTGGAAAAACAAGTCACTCTACAAATCAAGCCCAAAACTCCTCCAAAACCGCCTTTTTGTTCATCCATATTTTCTTCGAACCTCCTGGGAAAAATGTTGATACTGTGGATGTCAACTTCATAGGTTTCGTATTTGTAGCTTTCGCTAATAGGCTGACTATCCACATTTTCATTTTCACCTGATTTGAAATTTGTTGACAACCAAAAGGTTAACATTTCCACCTATTTGAATATTGTGGACAATGGAGATGTTAGCGGTCCATGTTCGCTGCAAAATTGCTGACTAACATATTGTTAGCCTTTATCCCTGTATTTTTTTTCCATCAACCGACACAAATAGTTTTCACCCCAAAATATCTTATAGTGGCTTTGTCATCTATATTAAAAATGTTGACAATGGGAATTTCAGTTGTCCCGACCATTACGTTGCATGAAAACGTTATAAGGATAAATGAGAACTTTAAATTGAAAACTTTGTTTCATAAGATAGGTAGGAAAAAAATATAAGTTTAATACCTAAGCATTTTAGCTGAGTGTACTAGCATCTTTGAGCAATACATCTACCTTCTCCAATATTTGTTTTTTACATTGCCTTGCCTCCATGGATCCCTTTTTCACAGTTTCTCTACTTCATCTCTTTTTATTCATGTTAATAATGAGTTTCTTTAATGGCATGTTATCAACATCAATCACCTCCTTAGCAAACTCCAATTTATTTCTGAGTTTGGTATTGTATATTAACTGGTTAGTTGGCATGGTATGTCTATTTCCACCCCTGAATACCTTAGCCAGTGTTTCTTCCCATTTTCTTTCCACCTTTAGTTCTTTTCCCTTAGGGTCCTCTATTTTGACTGTGTCTCCAGAGGAAGTTTTGGAGGGTGGAGTTGTAGCATGGGAAGAGCCAACATAAACAGGTGGTTTCACAAGGCGTATAAGGTCTGTTTAATGAATCCGAGCACTTTTTCTTAGGTATACTTTAGAGATCTTCAGACTAGATGAGGTAGATGGAACTCCTAGGCTTTCTTGGCTAGCAGGGGGCTTAATAGCAGCGTGATTTCTTTTATTTCTTCCCCTTTCTGATAGTCTTTGTTCTACCTCTTCTTCTCTTAATAGGTTGAGATTGAACCTCCCTAGAAGAATAAATTACCTCAAGTCCTTCCTACCTTGGCTAGTTGGTTCTCTATTATCAATTTTTATTAGGGCTTTGTGGTATATAAAATGAGAATATGGATTACTATGAGCCTTGAACTTGGTTGCCATATGTTTAAATCTCTCTAAGAAATAAAAAATGAATCGATCCTAATCTGACCAACAAGATGAGAGAGAAAGTAAAAATGGTAGAGGTTTACCCGATTAAGCTGGCCTTCAAACATAAAATATTGCTAACAGAGGCATAGAGGGATGTGCCATTGAACCTGCAACCACTCCATTCTAACTCTAGCGCTCCAATTTTTCCATCTAAAATCTTCTTTGAATAAGAAAGGGACATTAATCCGTGCGAAAATGTGACTGTGAAAATTCTCCTCACTATCCACTAGTAAGGTTATGGTCTCAACAATGGTTTCCTCTGTAACTACAAATGACAAGCCTCCTACCTCCACACGGTTCCCATTGAACCCCTACATAAAAGACTTAGCAACAAGATCATGGTAATCGGTACAACAGTGGAATAATTCGCTCCAGACTGACTGTTGAAACAACCAAAGAATTTTAGGGTAAATGTCCAACAAGTCTGATGCCTTGGGCTCAAACCGGTTCATCTTACCTCCTCTCCCCATTTTGCTGTGTTGTTTTCCTAGGATTCGATCCTGAAACCGTGTGATCTGAAAATTTTCCAATGCCAAGTGTAAAGGATCCTGATTAATACCAACAAACTATGTACAGGACAAGTTGAGGTAACTTAACATACGGTTGAGGTAAAAATAATGGCAAGTGAAATAATCACATCATTTCAGGTTATAACTATGAATAAAATTTGTATCATATGATAACATCATTTTAAATGACATTTCATTGATTACAATGGATGAAAAATGATTTAACATGTACTTTTACCCTCTCAAAATAGATGCAGACACATTTAATCCAAAACGTGGATGCTAACGTGGTTAGGAAGTCATTATTTTTTGAATTTGAAAACTGGTTTTGGTGCTGACGATTGGCCTACCAACCAAAATGAAAAATGTTTCTACCGTCATTGTCAGTGAATTCCTTTGAAAGGCCATATCGGATTGCCAGAAATGTTGATGGTCATGCTATCATAAATTTTTCCTATTTATTACAATTTAAATGCTCACACTGCAACTATAACCATTTTCTAAAAAAAAAAAAAAAAAAAAATTATTATGATAACAATTGTTCACTTCATCTCCTGATAACTGTTCATATTACTTATTATTTATTTACATTATATTCACCCAATCCTGATGATTAGGTGTCAGCATTCCTCCCCTTAATCTGAAGGTATGTTGGTGAGTGCAAGCATCATTCTGAATTGTTCAAGCTTTTCTCTTCCAAGCGCTTTGGTGAATATGTCTGCAATTTGCTCATTAGTGGAACAATGATGAAGATGGATTATTTTGGCCTCAACATGATGTAGAATTAGATGATATTTAGTATTGATGTGCTTCGTTCGATCATTGGACTTTGGGTTCTTCGCCAACTTTATTGCAAAGTTATTATCAATCATGAGTGGAGTTGATTGTACTTGTTTTACCTACAAACCTTCAAGAATTTTCCTGAGCCACACAATTTCTTTTGTTGCTTCCGTCGCTACCAGATATTCTTCTTTTGTTGTGGAATCTGCTAGAACTGATTGTTTTCATGATCTCCATGAGACAGCTCCTGATCCAAGACTCATAGCATATCCTGAAATAAATACCCCAGTTTCTTTGTCTCCATCGAAGTCTAAATCAGAGTGTCCAATGAAGCTAAAGTCGCCCACCTGTGTATACTTGATTCCAAAGTCTTGAGTTCCCTTCAATTACCTTAGAACTCTTTTTACAATAGACCAATGTCCCTCACAAGGCTTTTGCATAAACCTAGAGAGGATTCCAACAACAAATGAAATGTCTAGTCTCGTAGTAGTTAGGTAGTTGAGACTTCCTGCAAGTTGTCTATATTTTGTTGCATCCTCAAATTCTTTTCCTTCAATAGATGTTAGCTTTAAGTTTTGTTCCATTGGAGTAGTAAGAGGATTACATTCCTTCATGCCAAACCTATTCAAAAAATCTCCAATTTACTTCTTTTGAGAAAGAAATATGGAATTCAGATGTTGGGTTACTCCAATACCAAGATAGTAATGAACATAGCCCAAGTCAATCATTTCAAAACTTTTCCCCAATTCCTTCTTTATGGATGTAATGTAGCTTTCATTGTTCCCTGTCATCAAAATATCATCTACATATACGACAAGATATACAACTGTTTTGCCAACTTTCTTGACAAATAAAGTTGCATCATCAAGATCATAATGTTTGAAATTGAGTTTTAGAAGATACTCAGTTAGTTTTCCATACCATGATCGCGGTGCTTGCTTGAGGCCATACAAGGATTCACAAGTTTTCATACTTTATGTTCATGTCCTTTCATAGCAAATCCTTTAGGCTGGGACATAAAAACATTATCTTTTAGATCTCCATTCAAGAAATAAGTTTTTACATTCATTTGATGGACTTTCCAACCATTTAGAGCTGCTAGGTCAAAGAGTGTTCGGATGGTAACCCATTTTGTTGTGGGGGAAAAGGTCTCCTCATAATTGACCCCTTCATTCTGTGCAAAACCTTTTACCACAAGCCTGCTTTGTGCTTGTGAAGTGAGCCATCAACTTTATACTTGTTCTTGTAGACCCAGTTGTAGCCAAGTGGTTTGGTTCCTAATGGAGGATCAACCAGCATCCAAGAGCCATTCTTTATGAGGGCATCATATTCCTTTTCAATCGCTTATTTCCATTCATCATGAGAAGCAGCGGTTTTGAAGGAAGTTGGTTCAAAATCTATAGACAAGTTTATTTCACAATCATAAGAAACATCCATATCAACAGGTGAATTAGAGTCATCTACAGCACCTCCATTTTTTCAGTTTGAACTTCTAGTTCCTTTCTTTCCAACCTCATCAGGATGAACACTTTTAAGTGTCTTTGTCAGCCACTTTGGGGGAACTTTCTCAGATGTTCCAGGCTACTTCATTGATTAAGTTGGGGCTGAATTGAGACTGAGTCTCCCAATTCTATCAATCACATAACTTAAAGCATCATTGGTTGTTGGAGTTTCATGCAAGGGAGAGTGTTCTTCAGAAGAACATTCCACATGTTGACCTAGTATAGGAATCCCCCCTCCAAGATCTGGAATTTGATTATCAAATTCTTGAAATGATTTTTCTTTTGCGAATCTATCCAAGAAATCAAGTTGCCGCTCAACAACATTGTCAGTTTTGGATGATTAAAGAAAATTTACATCTCTAGATACAAAAAACTTTTTATTTACTTCATCATAGAGATGATATGCCTTGGAGGTGTTTGAATACCCCAGGAAAATACATTGACAACTTCTAGCACCAAGTTTGTTTCTATGTATCTTTGGTATCAAGGCATAACAGGTGGAACCAAAGACCCTGAGATGCTTTACCGAAGGAACATGTCCATACCACATTTCATATGGAGTCTTGTTTCTAATAGCATTAGATGGACATCTATTCTTTATATATGCAGCACATAGAACAACATCAGCCCAAAACATTATGTTTACATTTTTGAAGAAGAGCATGGATCATACCATATTTAAGATTGTCCTATTCATTATTTCAGCTACACCATTCTGTTGGGGATTATAAAGCACAATTGTTTGATGTTTGATCCCATGTTGGCGAAGATAGTTTTCAAATTCATTTGATGTGTATTCTTTTCCATTATCAGTGTGAATAGACCCAATATGATATTGTGCATCATTTTCAATCCATTTATGAAAGTTCTTAATGTTTGAAAAGCATCAAATTTGTTCTTCAATAAATAAACCCAACACATTCTGGTGTAGTCATCAATAAATGTCATCATATATTTATTTCCATTTGTAGAAGGAATAGGCATTGGACCACATAAATCTGAATGAATGATTTCAAGTTTTCTATGTTCTCTTGAATGTCAATCATGAAAAGACAGTTTGTTATGCTTTCCTAGAATGCAAGCATCACATTGCTTAAATTTCCTAGGAATTGTAGGCAAACAAGGGATACCATTTTTCCTCAACAAGCGAAGGTTGTCATAGCTCAAATGTCCAAGTATAGCATGCCATAATAAACTTGATGGAAGTGTACCTTCTTCATGATGAGAATAGTATGAGAAATGTTGTGCACGAGCAAAGGTACCTTGCAGCTTGAGAAGCCTTTCTTCTTTTATTCCCCTCATGACAAGTGAGTGATCAGATGCTTTTCTCACCTCAAGCTTACCATCAAACATATGAATGGAGTGACCTTGTGGGTAGATGTGGACCAAGGACATCAAGTTTCTCTTCAGCTATGGGAGATAGAGAACATGATGCAGAAGAAAGTCTGGAATACCAGCCAATTGAAGCCTGATTGTGCCAAGCCCTGTTGGCTTGATTTTTTATTGGTTTTCAAAGTATATTGTTCCATCAACATTGTCAATAAATTCTTCAAAAAATATTTTCTATGAGTCATGTGGCAAGTTGCTCCTTAATCAAGCAACCAATCATTTTTCCAAGAAGCAAGTGAAGCATTAAATAAATCTTCATTTACTCCAATATTACATTGTGCCACAATTGTTGGAAATAATACTGAGGAAAAGCAGAAGGTACGGGCACCACACCAAAAGGAGAAAACATCATCTTGCCTGAAGATCTAGAAGAAGAAGGAAGTTCAGTCAGAAAGATGTGGCACTACACCATATACAGACATAACAGACTCAGGGGGAGTCGAAAGTGTAAAACTTCAGTGTCCTAAATCTCATACGCAAGTTGCATAAAGGGAAGTCATGTATATACGCGAGTTAGATACTGAACAGTCACGTATATGTCAGTCTAAGAAAAAGAAGAAGGGACAAGCTCAGAAAAAGGGTCTGATATGATTCAGTCCATTATTAGCTCTGTTTGATAATGGTTACAATCTGCAGATGATGTGTGGAAATGTCTTGATACTTGTAAGATGTTTAGAAGTGTTTTGATTCTAACTTGTTGATGATGATGCCTTGATACTTCATGCTGATATATGCATGATCAGATTTGATTATTGGCATAGATTCAGGGGGAGCATATGCATTTAATAATGCATTGTTAGCATTATGGTTAGTATTCCTTTGTGATGATGATTATATGGCTAAATGATACATCCTCTTATGATATGGTTATGAGTTTTCCATGATAAAACCTCATATGATTCTTAGGGTTACATAGTTGATGTTCAGATCATATTTGTGGATTCATTCTTAGATGGTGCATATATGATGCTTACATGGTCATCTTCATAAGGATAAGGATAAGTACAAAGCTTGAATACACAACTTCATTACTTGATGATGAGTCACTCATATGCTGCTGTCTTCATATGCATAAAGATCATATAATACAGTTATGATGCAGGATTCCTATAGTTCTTGGTGCTCATGTGGATGAGAATTGTTGATGTTGATGATATAAAGAAGCCTTGACAAATGATATTGAGCTCAAGATACATAGTGTTGGATACATGAATGATTACTCAAAGCTACATTGTTGGAGACATGATGACGATGAGTTCTACCTATATGATGATAGGTGTAACAACCGAAAATAAATATCTAATTAACTTATTACCATTAAATTTAAATCAGAGTGACACTTACCTAGCCAAATAACATATAATTAATCAACTAAATTCAAACTATGAAGAGTGCAATCAAAATATAACTATGCAGTAAGTATGCATTGAATAAATAAATTTATGGCATAGTGAGGGTTTGTAAAAATTATGCGGCCTCCTGGAAGTAATCAACCTGTAACTTAAAAACAAGTCAAGTTAAAAAAATTCCAACAGAATAAATTTTTCGGATGCCCATAGGCCCTAAGGGTTAAACCTACTCTGATACCATATGTAACAACCCAAAATAAATATCTAATTAACTTATTAACATTAAATTTAAATCAGTGTGGCACTTACCTAGCCAAAGAACATATAATTAATTAACTAAATTCAAACTATGAAGAGTGCTTACCTATGCTTACCTGTGGTAGAAGTAGGCTTACCGCAACAAGGTTTTGGGGACGACTATCCACCCAACCATAGGCTCAATTGTGCAAAGATTTGCTACAACTGGCCACCCCTGAGCCCTCAATCAACATACTACTACCAGTGACTCCTAAGTCTTAGAACACCATTCTCCCAAGAAAATGAAAGATATAATCTTGGAAAGATGGAATGCAAGAATGCCTCTCATCTTCCTCACCATCTATTAAATAGAACAACATTGGAAGGGGAACCACATGCACACACTCCATGTGTCTACATGCAACTTGATTTTTAGCTTTCTTCTTTTATTTCTTTACTTTTCTTTTGATTTTTAGCTTTCTTGTTTTATTTTCTTCTTTTTGATAGCTTTACTGATTTTTTTTTTATTGTTTTCTTTGTTTTATTTCTATTTATTCTTATTTAGAGCTTTGATATAGTTATTACTATTTTTATTATTTTTATTTATTTTCTGTATAATTTTTAAATATCATTTACGATTATTATTTTTATTTATTATTAAGTGATTTATTCTTATTTATTATTTATTATTATATTATTACTTTTATTATTTATTATTTATTATTAAAGGGAGGGATATTACAATAGGTTGATACTTACATATGATGATTGATTGAGATGTTCCCAAAGTGATGATACTTGGATCATGCAGATCTTGATGATGATGAGATAACTATGGTGATCAGTTGATATCTGTATGCAAACATACCTTGTTACAGGACATTTACTGTTAGGATATTCTGACACATAGGAAATAGTTAAGTTCAACTTGGTCTAGTATAGAGTTAGGTAAAGTGTGTTTCTTTACCATTGTACATTTTGTAACTTACAATCCGACGGTCACGATATGTAGTGATCCGACAGTTCATTCTCTCCTCGGTATTACCGACACTTGATCTGTGGCTGACACCCGATTTGGTCATGAATCTATTTAAGCGCATGGAGGGTCATTTGTAGGTAAAGTGCATGAGAGAAGCTTATGTAAATTTCATTCTTTTATTAATAAATTGCCTGTAGTAGCCACGGTTGGCGCAGGCCGTGGACTGTTTCCCTCTCTGATGGTTTTAACCACGTCAAAATACTGGTGTATTGATCTGTGATCTGTTTGTGAGCGGTCTCCTTTTGGTGTTCTGTCTGAGGAACTTACCCTGTAAATTCCTACATGGTATCAGAGCTATTTGAGGGCCGCGTCCGTTGGTGATCCAAATCTAAAGCCAGTAGAACTGCATGCGGCTGTCGTTTCCTAGATCTACTGTTTCTGTCTGCTTTCAGGCCGAGAAGACTGCTTTGTTGTGTTCGGAGCATCTGTTCCAGTGAGGAACCCCTTTCGTTTCATGCAAAAAGGTTTCCGGTAGCCCTATCTGCATCATTTTTAAGATCTGGAGGTATACAGTGTTTATTTGCAGTTTACTGTTATTTTCTCTCTGCTTATTTCGGTTTCGGTTTATTTAGCTTTTTTTTTAACTGGATCTATACCTTTCATTTCTGCGTATGCTCTTTGCCCTGCGACTCTGTGCGATCTGGGCAAATCAGAAACAGAAAGGATTTTTTCTCATGCGTATGCTCTTTTCCCTGCACCTTAGTGTAATCTCGGAAAATCAGAAACATTGAGAAAAATATTTAGTTTTTCGGCTAAAGCTAACCTTGAGCCACAAGGTTCAATTT
>APFE030798875.1:0-12411 GCA_000404065.3 Pinus taeda
AGTTTATTAATATTATTTTAAATATAAAGTTTATTAATATTATTTTAAATATAAAGTTTAGAACTTTATATTAGTTAATTATTTTTATTATTTCTTAACTTTTTATAGATGGGTCGTTACATACACTCCCCCTTCAGAAAACTTCGTCCCGAAGTTAGAGTTTTATCTTATCTGATTACTTATGATAGTAGTTAGTACTCCCTTCTTAGGTTTAAAATTTTTATTTTAATATCAAGAGACTATAAAATTAGAGTTTTAGGTATATGATTTTAATGGACATGTCGTGCCTTATCTAGGTACCCAAGCTATTCTAAAATCAACCTATCCTTCCTAATCTCTTCTGCTCCCATCCTATCCGTCCTCTATTGGAGTATGCCATGGCGTCAGTTTTACTGACCTAACCATTCATAAACTCTAAGGTGACAACGTCGGTTATACCGACCTGATTCCTAGTAGGCATCCGACAGTCATCATCACACGTCTAGGGGAGCGTGACTCGCACAGTCCTCCCATGACTCCAGGGTTCGGAGGATAAATGGTGGGCAACAACTCCACCCCTCCCAGTAGAACTTAGGGCTAACACCCTATCATAGAATCACTTGGAGCTTTAATTGTTCTGAGGTTCTGTCATCACGTGGTCATCCATGTAACTGTTTATTATTTGCAATCATACACTTATCCATGCATTCGTAAAATGTGCATCATCATATTCAAAATAACTCATGTATTATTCACATATGACACTACAGTATAACATATTTTACCATATTCTATGCATGTCTTTTGACTTTCATCTAAAATGTATTCACTTCCTGATTTCTATTCCATTGATCATATTGACATGTATAAATAAAACAGATTTACAATATCTTAATTTCTATAAGAAGTAAAATCATTTAATTGTCTTAACTTTACTTTCACAACTATAATTTAATAAAATGAACCACATATATCGTTTTGGTATCCATGTACCAGCAGAAGTTAAACATATATTATGTCACAAAATTTCACGTTTATCTATAATCATTCAAAATGTTTATGAGTCTTTGATTGCAGTGAAGTAAATATATACTAAACATAGTTTAAAGTTCTTTCAATATTGACATAGATTAGGTTATCCTTGACCTATGTCCTCTGTATTTTCCCAAGTTGCTGATCCCTAACATACATTCGCAACATGTCTTCAAGTACTTGATTTACCCTTTCAATTTTAAGTCAAAGCAACACTGGCCAGTTTAGGAGCCCTATTAAACACCTTTTCAGAGGCTTCCATGTTCTTTGTAGAGACGTTGCAATGCAAGACATAAATTTCCAAGACATGTAACAATAACCAATAATTTCTAATAATAACAGGAGATCAAGTAATCGACATAATATGCAAGTACTTCACAAAATAGAAGATTTTCGTTAGTGTTCACTTTGCAACTTCTAGACCCACAATTAGATGGAAAGATAGAACAATATGATATCATATCAAGTAATTGACTCACTACGTGAGCACTTCACACATTTTTTTTTTTTTTTTGCTTGGTATTCATTTTGCAACTTGTTGAACCTATAGTAAGAGCTACCTGTTGAAATGAAATATCTTACTTAATCTGTATCTCTAGAAAAGATAGAATTTATGAGAACCAATATACTCGATGGGTTCTACAACAGTTTGCAGGTGGACATCCTTAATTTTAAGTAGTTCACATAAACGATAAACTGTTTTTATATTGCACTCCAAATAACAGAATCCACAGATTTTGTAGGTCTTGACAAACGGAAGTGACAATTTCTTATTATAATATGTTGTAAGTCTTGACAAACTGAACAATATATGTGATAATGCTTGTTTCGTTAATAAGAATTTGACATGTTTAAAATTTCTTCCCAGTCAATTCCTTAGCAGTTGAGTGTGGGACCACAAGAGGGAGAGTTAGGGTTCTACAGTTGTATAGAAATCTAGGTATGTAGATAGATAAAGAGCACCACATAATTAATAAGGTGCACATTGACTCGGAAATATAGTGGTCCAAATACTAGGAAATACTAATAAGCTTTGGCATCATCTAGAAGCTCAGCTATGGTAAAAACTTTGCTAGCTGAGGCATAACATATATAGAATACGTTTCTGTTATCAAAGAACATTTTAAAACCTCATTCATATCCACGTCAATTGAGAGAAATTTTTTCAGCCGCTTCGAGATTGTCAATGCCAATGTTGCCAATATCGCAAGAATATAGTCAATATCATGATATCTCACTTGGTACCATAGCAGTTTGACCTTTAGCCAGAAAATTTACCATAGACATGTCATGATTAAAATCTAGAAGAGATACAGTTCAGCAGTATATCATAAATGTAGATTGGGGTTAAACGGAGGAAATAAGTTAGGATAAAATATTAAAATGTGATTATGATTGTTAGAACCAGTTTTGTTTAAGAATGACCCCGTCAAAGGATACAATTAGTGCAATTTTGTTCTCTGAAGGATGCTTTGAAAAGTAGTTTTTATAAATTGCACATAACACTTTAATGGTTGATGCAAATTGACTGCAATTGGATTCATAGAAAATCTTGTGCTATCATAAGTTCAAATTTCACAATATTTGGCAGAAAACTTGCATAGATATTATCTGAGAAAGTTTAGTGTGTAGACTGGGCCCCAAAGAAGGTTAAGAAAACACAAGTCAACTTAAATCTGGCATAAAATTCGACTGGTATCCGTATAAGGTGATTAAAAGATTTTTATAAGAGAGCATAAGCAAGAATAATCTATGAGAAATTTGGACCATTTCATTTGGTGGTTGAAGAAATATCTAGTTTTAAAGGTCTTGGAAAATACTAGCTTGTGGAGTTTAATCATTATTGTAGAACCTTCATAAATTTCAGCATGGAACTTAGTTTTGAGGAATTTATTGAAGCAGTATTGATGATAACAAGTATGGATTAAACTTTTTACTAGTCACTTCTAAAGATTGCACAGATGTTGCAAAATTCATGATGATGGAGCAATTAATCCAAGAAATGGTTGACCTCTTTCCAAATCTTTGCACTATTTTAAACTGATAACGTTGCCTTTTCTCGATTCCTAATTAAAGGAATTGATGCAATAGCAAGGTCTTGATGATTTCCTTATGGTTACAAAAGTGCCCATTGCCATAAATTACTATTGTTTTTATATTTATAGAAACAGGCCAAAATGGCCTCTTAGTTGCTTGCTTCTTGCAGGCAACAACAATGGAAGGTGTGAAGAGCAACCTTCAGACCGACTATATTCTCAAGGAAATGAATTTGGAGGCAAACCAAGCTGTAAGTCAAAGCTTAAATAAATATTATAGGTAGCAGATACTGCGGACAAACTACCGGTTTCTGGGAAAAACTCTACTGAGTCTAAGAAACAATCTAATGAAAGCAAGCAAACTGTTGATGTTTTATTGCACAATCAAGTGGCTGTGAGCAAGAAACACAGAGTGCTAAAGCACCTTTGACAAAAATGAAAATGAGGATTGCGAAGAATCCATGATTGAGTCAACTGCACCAGACAAGGTGTTGGTAGTAAAGTGGTGTCCCTTTAACTGTTTACAGTCTGATGAGCAATCTGATCATGGGTTTATACAAAATCTAGAACATTATTTGATACAATGCCATTTATGATATGAAAATACATGGATACTTAAGTTAAAATCCATTAACTAATTTTAAGGAATAGATTATTTTACAAAAATAGAAATCAAGTTCACAATTTTTTTTTTAAAAGTTGGATAATCCCAACACTACAAGGTACAGTCTGAAAACAGATTCACGAAAAAACATATTCAAATCAACCAGCTACTAGGAATAAACCATAAGAAGGATGAGAAACAACTGGAAGCAATTAGGATGGATGCAGAATTAATGGATCCGAAATCGTAAAAGAGCCTAGATGTAATGTACCTCTCGTTTGTCACTAATATTTTAGCTTCTAATATTTGTTATAGACACTCTTATAGTCTACTAACTACATATTGTGCTCTCTAGTCCCATTGACTTATTTCTTGGTCAACTGTGGGAATTAATCAAATTATCTAACCATATCCATACGAAATGACGGCAAATGAAGATACTTTAAACTTTTCTATGTGAAGGAACCTTCAATCACTAGAATGGTTATATGAAATAAAGTCCTAGATTCTGATTATCTGACATATTGGTAAAGATAGATAGCACATATAGGAAGAACCCGACAACAGATGCCTAGGCAAATATAACCATTATGATTCTCAAAATGCTTCAACCTTACATCCAAAATGCAACACATTCACTATAATTCCAAAGCCTATACATCCTCGGTATAGAGTAGATATCAAATCAAAATAAGAATATAAAAATACTCAACATATTGGTTAAGGCACGCTCTTTGTGGAGGAGATGGATTGAAGTCGAATCCTATGGAAAATTTTGACATATATTTGACTGGGTGGGTATTTTTTGTTTTAATGTGTTAATCTTAGAAAATTACTCTGGAAGAGTTTTGTAGATTTTCTTTCATAAACAGAGTCTGGAAAAAGGTGTCCGTCACATTTGTGCATATATAAAGATAATTTTGATTTATCCTGCCATCTCGTGTTAAGGTGTAAATGGAGCGGTAAGAGACGAAACTCTATTATAATTGATGCAGGCTTGTTTGAAGACAGAGACATCCTTTCATTCTTTAAGACATGACAGAGGTTTATGATGGCCCTTCAATCATATGGATAAATTTACAACTATAAGAAGACTTGGCTCCATCTCAACTTATTTGGTTCCAACAGAACTCGAGATTTTGGCCAGAACTATACCCAACTGATTCTGAGTGAATGTATATGATTCAGAAGTGCTCAAAGACATACATTGCCATAAGGCTTCTGTTCCTTACTATGCGATGATTATGTCAGTACATGGCTAAAGAAACTTGATGTCACACATGCTAAGATGACAATCAGTACAATCATAATTGTGAGCAATCATGCTATATTGCTGTTATAATAATGCCGAAACATGTGAATACTGATTTCATACATGGCATAGTGATGTGATCAATATAAGAGCGCTGAATGTCAATGCTAAACCAAGGTCCTGCATTTGTGCAAGTGTGATATAGTCATAAGGATACTATAGTGCGAGTCATAGTCTTGTAGAGTGTGTGAGGTCCAATGTCTACACTTACAGTGCACTGATCTATGGACTTTGCAGGGAAGGCAAACTGGAAGAGGCTGAAATGTTCATTGGTGAAATGAAGGAGAAAGGTTTACAACCCCACCAAGTAACATACACATCATTGATGGATGGCAACATCAAATCAGGCAGTGTGGATCATGCTTTTAATCTATTTCAGTAAGATGATAAATTTAGGATGCCAACCTAATTATCGAACTTATTGAGTGCTTATGCATGGTATAGTTCAAGAAAACAAGATACAGAAGGAACACTTGATTACTGATGAGGATGCAGTAGGTAGTTCAGATCCTGATAACTTAGATGGAATTCATGACCTGGATGGAATGCCACTTGAAATAAGCAGTGATCTCGCATTTAAGCTTCTTGACAAAATGATGGAGAAGCATTGACAACCTACTGTAGATACTTATAGTGCCTTAATTGCAGGATTATGCAAGGCAGGCAGACTCCTTGAGGCAGACCAACTGATAAAAATATGTTAGCGAGAGAGCTCTGTCCCAATGAAGCAATTTATGCAGCTCTTATTAATGGGTGCTTTAAACAGGGAAACTATATCTATTCTTTGGAGTTTTTGGATAGAATGGTTGAAAATGGTTATGAACCACAACCGTATATGTAAATTTAACCTGTTTTAGATCAAATATATACCGTGAATGTCCAAAATAGAATGACCATCTGCAAGAGTAAAAGCTCTGATATGAATTTAATTTAAAAGCTATGAATTTAATTAAATTTAAAAACTCCGATATATTCATTAAAATGTAAATTTAATTCAGTAAAATTATTCTGTAAGAAAATCTCAGGAACAGCAGCAACCTCGGCGCTGTCTAATGGTAACCATATGTAAGAACCATCATTGGAGTTAGGATTTGCTTCCAGCGGAGACACATGGTCAAATCTATCCCGTGCCATGCCCAAAATAGAATGACCACGTGCAGCGTGGATAATAACGTCTTTGGAGGCGGATAGTCCCCATTTCAGTGAGGCGGATACAATAAAATCCAAAATATTAGCCCATCCACCGTATCCGAACTTGATGGGAGCTTACATCGACTGTCAAAAGGGTGGGACTCCTCCTGAGTTGCGTTGCGTCTAGATGCGCTTAGCCATGAATACGAAAACCAACAACATCGGTCGAGTCTGAGTATCGGAATGGACCCAGAATGAGATTGGTAAGGCGTGGTTGATGGAACGCATAGGTTATGTGTTCAAATTCGGATCTGACCCAAACTAGATCAATTTATGGGGCTTACTGCGAAATGTTAACTGAATACCATGAGGAGCTCGCAAAGCAAAACCTAAGAAGCGATGCCATTTTTTGAAGAAGATTGAAGCCCAGCTCAATCCCCTAAGCAAAGGAACGAAGTTACCCTATTGAGAGGAAAAGTAGAGTGAGTTCGAAGAAAACCTAATATGCTGTAAACCATGCCAAGCGTAATTTAAGATGGCCAGATGTAAATTTGGAAATGTTCTAACAAAACCTGAAGGCCATGTACCACATGGGGGCATTTCAACTCTCTAACGAAAATATGTAAATCAAAAATATGTATTAATACGCCAATTTGAAATTCGGTACGGATATTCAATGTACAGGGACAACACAACAGTTAAGAAATCAGAATTATCGATTTCATGTACCGATCTGCTCTTAATAAACTCATTAGCATCCATTTCAACTGCCTTTTTCTCATTACCACTGTAAAACGCCGTAGAGAACTCACGCGTCTAGGGTTTAGTGGTAACACACAACGCTTGTAAACATGGGGTCTTAGATTCAAACCGCAGAAATGTAACCGAGAATTTCTTAAAAGTTTTTACGCAACAGAATTTAACGACAAAATTTACACAAGCGTAGGGCCTGTGAGGTCCCAAAGGGTTTGAACGACAGCTCTGATACCATGTGTAAGAACCAAAAAACTGAAATATAGATACAGTAAGAACCGAAAAACTGAAATACAGATACAATAAGAATTTTAAAGCAGGTACCTACCTGAACTGCTGCAGATGATATTGCCTGCGGCTACGCTGCTCCAATTACCGGGAAACCAATTCCACCCATCCAGACTGAGCAGAGCTTGGCTGCTCAATCCAGTAAGCTTCTCAACAGAAGCTCACTGTCCCCCGTGCCCAGAACCTCAGAATGATTAAGCTCTTCCAATGGCCAACTTTCCTCCCTTCTGAATTCCTCCTGGTTTTTACCTCCGTTCTTCCACCCCTTCTCAGCTCATTTATGCAGTTTATAACTGTGGGTTTGGCAGTGGTCGCCCTCCCGCCTGCAAATACCGCTTCCCTTCCTGCTGCCACGCTTCTGTCCATGTCTCTGAGACCAGAAGCTAATCCTTGGGTTCATTACGAATCTTTTACTTTATTTACATTGTTTTGCCTTTAAATCGTATTACATTGTTTATATATATGTTTACAAAGTCTGGTTTAATTTATTCTGGTATAAAGTTTAATTTTAAATTTATAAAGTTTGATTTGTATTTTAATATAAGGTTTGATTTACATTTATATTTTAAATATGAAGTTTATTAATATTTATTTTAATATAAAGTTTAGAACTTTATATTAGTTAATTATTTTTATTATTTCTTAACTTTTTTATAGATGGGTCGTTACACACATTCCAAGATGAAGACATTTGGGTAATTGATAGTGGTGCATCAAGGCACATGACTGGCCATTCCAATTGATTGAAGACCTTATCAAAAGGAAAATCCACTTATTCAGTGGAACTTGGAGATAACGAGAGCTATCCCGTGAAAGGTATTGGATCAACCTCCATAAAGCTAGAAGATGGAAGTGACATTCACCTCAACAACATTCTATTTGTTCTAGGTTTGCACAAGAACTTACTTTCCATTTCAAGTCTAGAAGATAAGGGTTATAGAGTAGCCTTCATTGATGGAAGGGTCGTTGTATGGAGTAAAGACTCTAGTATAGAATCTATAGATCAAGCTAAAGTCATTGGTATTCGAGAAGGAAGACTCTACAGGCTGGTATCTCCTGTGGCCCAAGCCCTAGTTCACATTGAAATTAGCCCATGTGAACTTTGGCATAGAAGATTTGGTCATCTACATTTCAAAATCCTTCTAACTCTAAGTTCCATAGTAGATGGAATTCCTAATCTGAAGGAGGATCATGAAGGAGTTTGTAAATGATGTGCATTGGGTAAGAATACCAAGAGACCATTTGGAAGTAGTGCTTCATGGTCAAAAGAAATCTTGGATCTCATTCACTCAGATGTATGTGGCCCTATGACTCCCAAATCACTTGGAGGTCATTTATATTATGTCACTTTTATAGATGATCATTCAAGAAAAACCTGGGTTTACTTAATGAAAACCAAGGACATAGCATTTACAAAATTTCAAGAATTCAAAGTTGAAGTGGAGAGCCTTACAGGAAAGAAATACCAAAGGACAAAAGAAAGAAGCTGGATCCTTCAGGCATGAAGGGAACATTTGTTGGGTACAACAACTCATCGAAAGATTATAGGATCTACATGACAGATGGACATCACATAGAAGTTAGTCGCGATGTCATATTTGATGAAAGCATAGCATTCAAGAAATCAAAAGAACTTTCCATAGACTTTGATGATGAAGAACTTCCAGTATTTGAGGAGGAAGTTGACAAGGGGGAAGAAGAATCACACCATGAAGAAGGTGGTCCTAGTGAGCATGTTTAACTTGTGGTCATCCCTGAAACAAGAAAAAACCTAATTGGTTGAAATGTACTCTACTTGATATAGAAGGTCATGAGGCAATGAAAGGATCATTCAGAGAAAGCAAGAAATCCAAGAGATATTTTGGGTATGCTGCATATATGACAAAACTAATAGAAGCAAAACCATCCACTTTTAAAGAGGCTATAAGTAATCAGGAATGGAAAGATGCCATGAATGAAGAGTATCAATCTATAATGAAGAATGGAGTTTGGGAGATCGTACCTAGGCCTGAAGACAAATCTGTGGTTACTTCCAAGTGGATCTTTAAGATCAAACATGCAACATATGGAAGTCTAGATAAGTATAAAGCAAGATTTGTGGCTAGGGGTTTCTCTCAACTTGAAGGCATCGACTATGAAGAGACATTTGCTCCAACAACAAGATATATAATGATTCGATCATTAGTCTCTCTAGCAACATCGATGGGATGGAACATCCACCAAATGGATGTCAAGACTGCATTTCTGAATGGCACAATAGGTGAAGAACTCTATATAGAGCAACCCTTGGGATTCAAAGTTAAAGATAGGAAGGCATATGTTTGTAGATTGAAGAAATCATTATCTGGCCTCAAGCAAGCACCAAGGGCATTATATGCTAGAATGGATGCATACCTACATAGAATAGGCTTCATAAAAAGTTTTGTTGATCTGAACCTCTATATTAAGGGTGTAGATGGAGAACCTGTAATCATTATTCTATATGCAGGTGATCTTCTCTTGACAGGTGTAGAAGGAAGAATTGAAGAATGTAAGAAGTAATTAGCAGCAGAATTTGACATGAAGGATCTGGGGTTGATGCATTACTATTTATGACTAGAAGTTCGGCAAGGACCTGATGAAGTTTATTTGGGTCAAGGAAAGTACGTGATCAAGATGCTGAAGAGGTTTGACATGATGGATTGCAAACCCATGACCACTCCGATGATCACAAACTTAAAGAGACTAAGGAGTTTCCAATCTAGCCTTGTGGATCCTTCCAAGTATAGGAAACTTATTGGCATTGATGTACTTGGTGAATACTTGACTAGACATATGCTTTGCAGTAAATGTTCTCAGTCAATTCCAAGTGGAGTCGAAGCATGATCATTGGGTAGCAGCAAAACATATTCTGAGATATCTACGAGGAACCATCCACTATTGTCTGAAGTATGATAGAAGGAATGATGTCAAACTGATTGGATATACAGATTCTGACTGGGGAGGCAGTGAGCAAGATGGAAGGAGCACTACGGGAGGATGTTTCAGTTTGGGATCCTCCATGGTCTCATGGATGAGTAGAAAGCAAGACACAATTGCTTTGAGTAGTGCTGAGGTTGAATATGTTGCAGCGTGTGAAGTAAGCATATAAGCAGTATGGTTGAGGAAGCTGCTATCTGACCTGTTTGAAGGACCGATGAACCCTACAGTGATAGTACCAATTGTATATGTTTGTCTGAAGATCCAGTGTTTCATGGAAAAACAAAGCATATAAACAAGTATCAGTGCATTCGAGAGCTAGTGCAAAATGGTGTGCTGCAACTACAATATATCTCCACTAATTAGCAGGTAGCTGACATATTGACAAATTCACTTCCGAACAAGAAGCTTGTGTACTTGAGAGACAAGCTTGGTTTGGTTGATGTATCCTCCCTAATTGAGAGGGAGAGATAGACACTACATTCTTGTCTTCACTTGGGAAGAAAGAATGGAGGATTGGGTAACCATCTGGCATTTGATACTCTTTGAGAATGAGGTAGGGCATTCAAGACAAGAGTAGTCGTGGACCGATATTCTTTGAGGACTAGCTACCCAAGATAAGAATAGTCCAATGGAAGGTCGTACTCGGTGAACACCCAGGTGGAGTATGTACCTTGAGAGACAATGATGATGGTGTCTATAAATCATTGGTCTCGCCAGCATTGTGCTCTGACCTTGTGGAGAGATATAGTTGTTAGTCAAGGCCTTGCTATGTGACAATGCTGGTTAAATATGATGCTAGATAGATGGGTTACCAATCCAACTATTTTTATGAGATCTCTTCAGATTGAGAATGACCGTGTACCTCTTATGAATACCTCCCTAGTGAAGAGGGAGTGTTGAAAAATGTGTAACTAGGTTCGGTCTTCATAAGTATGAAATGTATTCTTGTAAATTATAAAATGGAAAGAAATTATTATTGGAGCATGGGTTTTGTTAGCGCTTGAAATTTCACCTCAGGCTGAAAAAGGCAAACCTCAAGGCAACATCAAACCATTTAGCCTCGTAGCTAGCCCTACGGGGCAGGAGAAGGCTCTCTCCGGTCAATCTCAGTAAAATCTTCAATGGATGAGATGACCAATAGGGTAACACTGATTTTAGGCTAGTAAACTGATCAAAAGGGTTGATTTGGGGTTTTTAGGGTTTTTGGTGGCAAATTGAGGGGATGGCAATTTTGGGTGCGGGGATTGGACACAATTTCTGCAGGGGGTTCTTTGGGGCGAGGTAGGAGACAGTATTGATGCCTTTGATTGAGGTGGATGATTAGGAATGACAGGTGAGGAGTTAAAGAGAGCAAACAATAACTTTGAATTCTCCTTAAACAGTAGAAAACATTGAAATTAAACAAACTTAAAAGCAGAGCATGACAGTCATGAATTCTTACTTTAACACTTCGTTTGCTTAATGTGCAGAAGGAAAAGAAAGGAAATGATTCACATAACACACTTACAGGTACATAGAGAAACACACCATCAATACATGTAACCACAAGAATCCCAAAAAGGACTGCAAAACCCTGGTCTTCCTTAGCCAAAAATTGCAGAGATACAGTGAAATAATACAATGATAGCTTCTCCCTCAAGAGTCCAACCTTCCAACCCCTGAAATGAGCAAGAAAGTACATAATATAGATCATCTAACCTCTTTCCCTGCCTCCATGGGTCGAGCTCACTATCCTAGGAGCTGTTTCAACCACTTCTAAACTTAGCACTACAAACTAGGCAGTTAAAACAACTTGCCTCATAAGATAGGAAACCAATTCATTCATTTAATTTTCACCTTTTTATGAATGAATCTTCTATAAGAGGTACATAAGAGTAAAAGTGTCATAAAAGTACATTAATTACATCACATAGGATAATATTCCACCCCAAAAAGTCAAACAGGATCAAACTGCGTTTTTCTGAGCTGTACAGTGAAATTTGGAGAAATTTGCTTGACGGGTCGCGCGCCTCTGGGACCACTTTTGGGGCACTTCCAGGTGTCCAAATGAAGCAAAAGTAGGCTTGTTGGAAAGGTCTGCGAGTCTACTTTCAAACCCAACTGGAATTTCTGAATTTGGTGGTCATTTGCCCCTCCAAAATTGCAATCTCCCAAGACTGCTTTCTGTGTCTCAAAAAAGTGACAGAAAGTCATTTTTTGCTTGTTTTTTGACTTTCTGGAGGCCCAAAACTTCACCAAATCTCTATTCCTTTGATGAGCATGTGTAACTTTGCATGACAAATCTGGAAATGCTGAGTTTTTGCAAAATGGAGTTG
>APFE030798878.1:0-15014 GCA_000404065.3 Pinus taeda
TCAGGTATTTGCGTGGCACTAGTGATTATGGTTTGTGCTACAAGGAAGACCAGGAATTTGGACAGGAGTGTTGGATTATTCAGCGGCTTTGTTGATGTAGACTGGGCTAGAGATCTGGATTAGAGAAGATCTACAAGTGGGTATGTGTTTAACCTATTTGGAGGTGCAGTCAGTGGATGAGTAAGAAACAATCTGTAGTGGCACTATCAACTACAGAGGCAGAATACATGGCAGCCACTCATGCAAGCAAGGAAGCAGTTTGGTTGCAGAGATTGTGTTCAAGTATGGGGTTAGAACAGGGAGCTATAAGGATAGACTGTGACAGCCAAAGTGCAATTTTCTTGGCAAAGAACCCTGCTTATCATTCAAAGACAAAGCACATTGATGTTCAGTATCACTTCTTTGTGAGGGATATGATAAAAGACAAAAAGGTGTTGTTGGTAAAGGTGGACACTTTGAAGAATACTGCAGATGCATTCAAAAAATTTGTGAGCTCTGAGAAGTTCTCTTGGTGTAGAGAAATAATGGGCATTGCAAGGTTGGATAAATGACTAAGCTCTCTTGTGGTCCCCTGTGGAAAGAAAACAACAAGTGGGAGAATTTTGGGTTGTGTTATATTCTTTCCATGACTAGCCCACGTAGTTAACTAGGGGGTTAGAGGGGGTGCGGAGCCCCCTCCCCCCCTTCGTTGCGTTGATTGCATAGCGGGGGGGTCACAGGGGGTTTGAGGGGTGCAGGTAGCCCCCCTCTATGGGTTCCGTGGCAGCGCCCTGGAAAATTTTGTTTTTGGACCCTATATTAGGTTGGGCAGACCTACCTATGGTTTTGTGCATGATTTTTGCACAAGGTTTTTGACGCGATGGTTTACGGACAAAACTTTTTTGAAGGAGAGGGGCATCTTAGGTCCCCATAATACTAGTGTGTTCCCTTATTATTATTGTCATTATACCCCTTATTGTTATTGTTGTGCCCATGTTGTCCCCATATTGTTATTATTGTGCCCCATAGAAGCCCACTATTGTTATTGTTGTGCCCTTACATTATTATTGTTATGCTGGCTCTAATTATATTGTGACCCATTAGACTCCTATATATAGAAAGGAGATCTTGTCATTTGTATCATCCAAGAATTGTTCATTTTATGTAATGTAAAGGAGGTTTTCCCCTCAAAGCGGCTACTTTTGAAGTCGTTGATCTATCTCTTTCTTCATTTTTGTGAGTTGGTTACATAACAAGCACTCTATGCCCCTGATGGTGAGTTGATTGATTTACAAGGTATTTTCTTGGGACGAACAACTAATATTATTGTCAAGTACAGCGCAGTTATTGAACTGTTATCAATATGAGTTGCTCTTGGCATTATAAATTTAGTTGTTAAGTTGGATTCACAACTTGTTGTGTTACAATTAAATAATCATTATTCAGAAATAAATCCACAAATTTTGTGTATGTATCTACGTGTTTGATTACTGGAAAGACATTTTGATTATATCACATATCAAAACATTCCACGGAATTTGAATACATTAACATATGCATTAGCAAATTATGTTCTTGATAAACATTTGTGTAGCTTATAAAATTGATCCCATCATCATGATACGTGAACACATATGTAGAAGACAAAACATATATATAATATATATATATATATTATAATATATATATATATATATATATATATATATATATATATATATATAATATATATATATATATATATATATATATATATATAATATATATAATAATATTATATATAGATAGAATAGATAGATAGAGATAGATAGATAGATAGATAGATAGAATAGATTATATCGCGTTTGTCAAAGTTTGTTCATCAAAATCTCAAAAAATAAGCGTTTTGGGACACATGATTTTCAAAGCCTACAAGAGTGCAATAAACACAACTAGAAAAGGCTATTCACCTACACGATGCTCTCGATCACATGAGACCGCTCTAATCACTCAGCCTAAAAGCCAACGCAATCTCGTAGACACTCTTACTATATGCCTCTAGTATTGCAGTGGAAAATCATCTATAGTCGTGTATTCTGGAATCCCTAGGGTGATCACTTCCAGATTTCGTTCCATCTCTACCATAAGCTCTGCTTCTTCCTTGTATGGAGCATCCTCTATCTGATGTGCTACTCGTCAAGCTATTGGTGACATTCTAGGAGGCCTTTTTGGTCCCACATCTACACATTGATCACAAGTAAACTCTCATATGCACTTTAATAATAATAATAATAACTCATAAACTTGAAAAAATTCAAAAAAAACAAGTTTTACCTGCATCAGTCTACTGTTAACCCGGTGGTAGAGGCAGATCTGGATCCCATCTAAAGTTTGTGCCTGCATACTCATAGTCATCCACAACGATCAGTTGTTGGTGCAACCAACCGAAAAATGTGGAGGAAAATGCATCCTTTGACACCCTCCTCCATGAGGCATGAGCTCACTCCATCTGACCAACCTTGGATCTTGTGGAGCTGGATCCGATACCTCTTTCCACTAATACAAAAATAGGGGCACATGCTCCAAAAAGAAAGTGACCAAATTCGAATCGAAGCTAAATTGCTTCAAGTTTCCCTACTTGCCTTTGGTCAATTACCTCTTCATGTTGGCCAACAGTCCCTCGCACCAGTTGAACACTGTTGGAGTAAGGGAGTCTACTGCGTACTCAAATTGAGATTTTGAAACCTCATGCAAAGCCTGTATCCCATCTATACGGGCCATGGTGTGAAGAATTGTCCTCAAGGGAATATGTCGATGGTCAATATCGTCACCTTCCTACTCATTATTGTCTCTGCACTCGAGCAATGCCTTTCGATTAGGGCATTAGTGCTCTCACCTCCAGCACAAGCTCTGAATATTTGAACGCTTTCCCCTCTTCTAGATAATTTGGTAATGAAGTAAATCTTTGCCACTTCCAGCTCCAATTCTTGGTCTCCAATGAGGAATATCTCCCGATCGGCATCCCATAAACTGATCAGATAGTGTAGCAGCTATTTTTGGGCTCTAAGTCCTGTGGTTCTAAATAATTTCAACAGCCCACAGTTCCTCAAAGCATTGACACATTCAAGATCTTGGGAAACCTTGTGATCTTCTGCCTCATGGCCTCTTTCCTTCCATTCGATGACCATGTTGTCGAAATCTCCTACAAAAAAATCATTAACAATGGTTAAATGCTTTTTCATGGGATAAAAACTCATAAATTTCACTCAAAAGTGAAGATTTATTTTCAATTTTTTTGCCCTGTGGCTAGCGCAGATGTTTTAATTAATCAAGTGTTGGCAGCGCGAAAGCCTTTCGAGTAGGGCTGATCAAAGTGAACCCGATGAGAAAACCCGCGTTGATCACCCCCGATTTAAAATTTTTAAATCCTCTCTTCTCGCTAATAAAAACACTAAGAAATGGCATGAAAATAGAATGAAAAGCAAGGAAAAAGGAAAATATCTTACCTGCAACCAACGGTTCGTGAAATGGTGCCTGGATCTCTCACACTACTTGCCTGAAGAATCAAGCAAAATATGGCAAAATGTGCTCTCCAATTTACTCCAAGTGAAAATGGTAAAAATGTTTTTACTTTTAGTCTATTTATAAGTTTTAAAAACATTTTTACTAAATATTTTATTATTTTCCTCGATATTAGTGATGTGCGGTTGTCTTTGTGTAGTTATTTTTTGCTGATCAAATGAGTTTTTGTTTTATCTCTTTTTCAGATTCGTTAAAAATAAACGAAAAAGGAACCCTCTTGATCCCAATGGAAAATGGCATCAACCCATGGTATTCATCCACCCATGAAATTTACCCATGGTATTGTAAGTGGCATCCACCATGGTATTTATCCACCCATTGTATTCATTCACCCATGGTATTTGCCCATGGTATTGTGACATCCACCCATGGTATTCATTCACCCATGGAATTGACCCATGGTATTGTAACTGAAAAATACTAGAAGTAACAAGTCGCATTTTGTAAAGGACAGTTTGTCTACCACAATGTAGCATTTACAATTATTCTCAATTTTAATAAAAAAATTATTTGTGGTTTTGTTTATTGGGAATTCTCCTCTTTTTCTTCCGGCATTTCAATTTTTCAGATCTTGGGGGTCTCTCCCCCAAAATCCATTTCATTCTTTTAGACCTTGGGGGCCTCCCCCCAAGATCTGGACCAGTGGAATCAAAGTAGGTTATGATTCCATGGGAATGAGGGTTTGATGCATATTTCAATTTCAAATTTTGCAGCAATATTCAACAAACTTCAGACATGTGCTACGTTCTCCACAGAGCACTTTCTTCAACCAAGCGAGAAGAATTGTTTTTCATTTTTTTTCAGGAATGTTTTTGGGCGGTGAGTTTGCAGATCAGATATGAAATTTTTGGTGCAAAATTTACAAAAACAAATAACCGATCTGGATTCCTTGTGAAAAAATACCCAAATTCAAAAAAATAGATCGAATCAGAGTCCAGATGAGGGAGATATCACTGATTTAAAATCAGCTATGTTGCAGAAATATTTCTGACGACAATTCATGGACGATGGCTCTCCTATATTTATGTTTTCAAATTTTGTGCATAATTTAAAAAAAGTGATTGTAGACCTGAGATCCTCTCATAAAACGCTCAATTTCAAAAAAAAAATGGGTCCAATCAGAGTTCGAATGTGGGAGATATCGCTGATTTAAAATCAGCTATTTTTTCAGAACTTTTATGACGGCAAAAATGTTGTAGCACAAATTTGAGAATCTAGAGTGTCCAAATAAGGATTTCCAACACATCGGAAGATGCAAAATGGTGCTTATGTTTCCAAAAATAGGTTATAATAAATATTCTGAGTTATATTGACCAATTTATGCCCATTTTAATTCTGGAGCAGCATTAGGAGCGGGTTCCTTTTGGAGATATGCCCTCCCACCCTGCTTTAGTAGGCACCTACTTCACATTCATCAGTTTCAGCATATTAGCATTCAGCTTGGGTTCTTTGGAGATGTGCCCTCCCATCCTAGGCTATGTAGGCACTTACTACTTCATCAACAACCAACATCACAATTATGGGTCAACCGCACAAAATCCTTGTCATCAAAGTCCATTTGCTAGGCCGCACACTGTTAGTATCACAGTTGGTCACAAGAATTACAGGGTATCTCTATCCTCGGACCTTTGTTTGTCATGGTTATGGGTCATCCACAAACCCATGCTTCATTGAAGTCCAGTTGCTAGGCCACACACTATCAGTATCACAGTTGGTCACAAGCATTACAGGGTATCTCTATCCTCGGATCTTTGTTCATCATGGTTATGGGTCATCCACAAACCCACACTTCATCGAAGTCCATTTGCTAGGCCACACACTGTCAGTATCATAGTTGGTCACAAGAATTACAAGGTATCTCTATCCTCAGATCTTCTTTCATCATGGCTATGGGTTAACCACATAAAACCCTTTTCTTCAGTGGCTCTTCATATTCAACAAAGGTTTCACAGGAGGGAACTTCACGCATTGGGGACCATTGCTTCTTAAGGAGGGAGGAATGATCTCAATGGAAAATGGCATCAACCCATGGTATTCATCCACCCATGTTATTCATCCACCCATGAAATTTACCCATGGTATTGTAAGTGTCATCCATCCATGGTATTGTAAGTGACATCCACCCATGGTATTCATTCACCCATGGAATTGACCCATGGTATTCTAACTGAAAAATACTATAAGTAACAAGTCACATTTTTTAAAAGGATAGTTTGTTCACCACAATGTAGCATTTATAGTTATTCTTTGTTTTAATAAAAAATTCTTTGTGGTTTTGTTTATTGTGAATTCTCCTCTTTTTCTTTTGGAATTTCAATTTTTTGGATCTTGGGGGGTCTCCCCCAAAATCCATTTCAATCTTTTAGATCTTGGGGGCCTCCCCCCAAGATCTGGATCACCCCTGGAGTCATGTTTAAACTTTTTTTTGACTCTCTAAATATGAAAATATTGTTGAGCACTTGTCTTTTCGAACTCGTTAAATTAAATTAATTGATGTCGTATCTTTATACATTTACCCCTTTTTCAGGCTAGTATTGACTATTTACGAAAAAGGTACACCTCGGTCGACATGGTCAAGAGGTTCTCTTGAATATTTTTTTCTACCTTTTCAGATTCAAGAGACAAATTACGAAAATGGACACGATGGAGTTTTCTTTTTCATCTCTTTTTCAAACTCTTTAAATATGAAAAGGATACCGAGTTATTCTTCCATCGGACTCGTTAAACATTAAACGGCAAAAGACTTGTCACGATGGCGAGATCGAGTTTCTCCTTCCTAGATCTCATAAAACTTACTAGGATGGACTCATTCGAATAATGAACTTATACGACAAGCATATGTTATCCCCTTCAAGCTTGTGATAAAAATAATTAGGGTACTCGCTAAAAATAGTGGAAAAATGAAAGTGGAACATCTCTTGTATAGGCAGCATGTCGCTCTTGAACATGACACTCATCTACATCTCGTGTCAGGCTTAGGATATCCTCGCTCAGTGATGCGGGAGCACCCAGCAACAAAGCAAACAAATTGGACAAGAGGATCAGAACAAAAGAAAAGCGTGATTTAAAGCAGAAAAATAGATTTAAAAAGGATAAAGCAAATTTAAAGCGTGCATGCATGAAGCTTTTATGGAGAAAATAAGGAGAGGATAGGATTGATCCTTCCTAAAATTCTTATATAATTGTAATGTGATAGGGTGTGAGAGATATATCTTATTTGTGAGTAAAATAGTGAGTGAGCAAGATGTAGTCGATTGTGAGCTGGGTTTTAAGGCTGAAATGCCTTAACCTAGAACGTAATTTGTTCTATATATATATATATATGAAATGTGTTCTAGTATTGTGTACGCCTATGCCTGTGTGTATGGTATAATTAAGTTAAATCTTGTGTTCAAGCTTGTTGATCCAAATATCATGTATCTGTTATATGTAAATGTTTGTTAAAGACAGCATGCAGCGCAGAGGAAGATTCTGATGATGATGGAGAGAAGAATGCTTCTGATGATGATGGAGAGATGAATGCTCTACCAGCGAAGAAATCACGAAGGAAACAGGCTCCAGGATCTTGTTTTTTTAAAGAAATTGTTTTGTTTCATGATCTCCTGATCATGTGTTCGGATCTGTGTATGCCTGGATCCCATATCTTGTGCTGTAACTTTCCATTTGTCGCTGCTTCTGTCTGTTGTTCTTCTCCATGTCTCCACACTTTATGTTGCATCGCTCCACTAGCTGCACTCTTGCAATCTCCTGTTGTCTTCCTTTTGCTGCTTCTCCTTTGTTTCATTGCTGCTGGTCTCTTCCGGGATTCCTTCCTCATCATCTGCCTCATCAGTACAATTTCTTCGTCTAACAGATTTTCTCCAGCATCTCCAGTAAGACCTGTACTCACAAAACAATTGTTAGAATAAAAAATAGAAGGCATCAGTGCCTCTTCTACTGCTATCATTGTTGTCTCAGCTGTCATTATAAATGTCGCCGCACATGTTGTTCTAGTTGTCACTATGGATGTTGCTGCCTCCCAAACTTCCTGTCCCTCTACAACATTCCTTTGCTTGTCACCTATAATTTCATCTGCAACTTTTCCCTCTTGTTCACTGTACTGAACTCTTTCTTCTGCAATCTCCCTGTCATACTCTGGATTCTCCAACTAGTATTATAACAATGCAATTTCTCTGTAGCATCACTGAAGCATATTATCATCACATGCATTCATACATAAGCTTTCAGTTTGTACAAAATCACCAAGTTCAACAGTTTCAACTGTTTCTTCCCTTATCTGTGCTTCAGACTGATCCTCTTCTTCACATCCACAAGAACTTCCTCTTGTGCTGTAATAGTTTCACAAGATTGCACATCCTCCTCAACTCTTGTAATCACATCACAAATGTCAGTTATACAAACACAAGAGTTCACATTATCCAGCTGATCTGGATCTACCCAATAACTCAAGAAATCATCAATGATCTTCTCCTCTGCACCTGCAAACACACACAACTCATTAGTTTTAAAACTGCAAAACTTTTTAGTCTTGACTGTTTTCTTCAGCACTTCCCTTTGATCAAATCTGCATGTGGAATCTTCAAATTTAATTTCTGGCACAAGAACTCTAAGTCTCTTTTTCAACAAGGCAATCAGAATTTGCTTCAACCTCCTCTGCAATTGTTCGATGAGGGAAAATTTAATCAAAGAAAAGCATAGTGGAGGACTTGCAGGTCATTTTGGTATCAGAGCAGGGAAAGGATTCCTGAGAGAAGAAAGAAGAATGCGAGAAGAAGCAGAAAGAGGTACAGTTGAGTTAAAGATGAAGAATTTATGGTCTTGCTATTGTGCAGATGGCGGCAGCTGAAGGTGAGAAGATTTGCAGCAACCTATAGAAAGATGTCAAAAGACCAAGTGCGGAGGGCTTGGTGAGGTATCGTGTAACATAGGAGGCTGTTACTGTAGAGGTTGGTTGCAGCTCACAAGTTGAAGATATTACTAAGACCAGAAGCATATGACCAGGAGGTCATAAATTTTTGTGCCTCGGGAGTTTGATGTGGGAGCACCCAGCAACAAAGCAAACAAATTGGACAAGAGGATCAGAACAAAAGAAAATCATGATTTAAAGCAGAAAAATAGATTTAAAAAGGATAAAGCAAATTTAAAGCGTGCATGCATGAAGCTTTTATGGAGAAAATAAGGAGAGGATAGGATTGATCCTTCCTAAAATTCTTATATAATTGTAATGTGATAGGGTGTGAGAGATATATCTTATTTGTGAGTAAAATAGTGAGTGAGCAAGATGCAGTCGATTGTGAGCTAGGTTTTAAGGCTGAAATGCCTTAACCTGGAATGTAATTTTTTCTGTATATATATATGAAACGTGTTCTAGTATTGTGTACGCCTATGCCTGTGTGTATGGTATAATTAAGTTAAATCTTGTGTTCAAGCTTGTTGATCCAAATATCATGTATCTGTTATATGTAAATGTTTGTTAAAGATAGCATGCAGCGCAGAGGAAGATTTTGATGATGATGGAGAGATGAATGCTTCTGATGATGATGGAGAGATGAATGCTCTACCAGCGAAGAAATCACGAAGGAAACAGGCTCCAGGATCTTGTTTTTTTAAAGAAATTGGGATTTTGGGCAACCCCTAATTTCTCATTTTCATCACTCAGTCACTTGTCTTTCCGAGTTTGGGTGATCCATTTTTTCTCTCATCTGACTATTCCACTTCGTCATCATGGCCCTTAGTCCTATTTTGAGTTAAATGTTTCCACACTCCGGAGTCGTGCCATCGATATGTTCAAGAGAAGTCCTATCTACAATTTGTTACCTATACATTGTCTGACCTTTTGCTACAGTCTTGATCATACTCATTTATTTCACTTTATTCCTTGTTTTGTGTCAATATGGGGGAATCATCATGGCCCTCCTTCGACGGGTCACTTCTTGTTGACTTCAGCTCATTATCCAAGAAGATGACTTAGAAAATCCCTTTCATTACCTTAGAGCATGCATGCCTTAATGGAAATTTCTTCGCATCCGACGACAATTTTTCATTATTAACCTTCGTTTGGGTGATTCCACAAGTGTTCGACATCAACTTCATTTTCACATTCACAGATTGTATTGTTGTACCTTGAGGACCATTGTCATTATTGATAGTTTCTCTCATGCCTATTAACAGTCCATGTCTTTGGCCGATAATCAAGAGGTTTTCTAACATGTTCGACTTTGACTCATTCATTCACATGTTAGATTCATACTTTGATCAGGTTGGGATGGATCGCAAGGCCCTGAGTTTTGTCTAATATAACTCAGGCTACGTGGAGTTATGTATTGTTCATGATTGTACACATGTTTGTTCTATACAGATGGTTATGAACATATCGTGGGACTTTATATTTATGATGATGATCCTTCTATATTGGATGGTTGCATCCATTCCTTGGATCTTAGATTTACAGATGATCCTTTTCATTTAGATGGTTGCATCCATACCACGGATCTTTTAACATAGTCCTTTCTATTCGGATGGTTGTGTCCATACCGTGGATTCATGTTTTGACATAAAATATGTATATGTATATGCATCCTTGATTTGTAGGTCTCCTGATAGTGTTTGTTCTTGTCCTTACCAAATCTTGTAAAGCATCTCAGCCATCATTACATGTTCTTCCTTCATTCTTTAGGGGCCATTTGTTACACATTGTTTTATCATGCCTCCTACACTTCCCTATGTCATACCTCGAAGTGCCCAAAACTTTACAATCATGCAATGTACCCATCCTGATATACAACTCAGATCCTCCCTGAAACACTGATGGAAACATGCCTTGAGCCTTCCCCGAAGAAGCAAGCTCTAAAACCCTAATTTCAGGACTAGCGCGACCTTAAAACTAGAAACTAGTGTTGATCGCTAGTTGTGTTATACTAGCCTACTGCCACCAACACGCTTTTTCCTTAAATACCCGTGTTGATCCCTAAAAGGCAAGTTTTATCAAAGAGTACAAGAAGATTCGTGATCTAGAGGCTTCCAGAATGACGAGCTGGAGGTTGTTCGATGTGGATGTGGTCGAATTCTCCTAATATTTCCCTTTGATCTTATCCCTATGAGCTACCTCCTTGAGATGAGGTACTTCACCTATATTTAGAGAGATTCTAACTCCCTTTCCCTGCCTATATATTCATCCTCTCCCATTCCCAAATGGTTGGTCTTTGGCTATTTTCACCCTTGTGCTGAGATAGTGACTACGTGCTACTCATTTGTCTTGGAGAAGGAGTGCTTGGAGAGCTTAAGCTTGGACTTGAACATTCACCCAAGGAGAGCTTATTGACATCAAGGCTTAGTTGTATGCTTCCTCCTTTATTTTATTAATATATATAATTGTTGGATCACTTTCCATAAATGTTTGTGTTAATGCATCATTTATCTTAATGCTCCTTGATATGTTAAGTGGATTACTTTTGATTATGTTATTTGTTCTTGTATGCTTCATTGTGTTTTTGATCCCTTGTGCAGGTATTGAACGTTATGAGCTATAGAGATGAGCTTGAACCGCAGGTGATTTGATATCTTCAAAAAGGATTATGTTATAGCACCAGAACGAGGTAGGTCTTCTTCCTCTTCTCTCATTTCGATTGTAATTTAGGAAAGGGTCCTAGTAGATTATCACGTAGGTTGCTAGTCCCACTCATTGGGCTAGAGCGATCATCTCTGTTCATAGAGAGGATTTGCCTAGACAATAGTCCTCCATCTTCAAAAATGGTATCTGGGCCAACAAATTGCCCTCAAAAGGCACATTCTTTGGCAACAATGGTGTGGAGACCTGGAATTTCATCAAATCTGGGTCTTTAGTAACTTTGGCAGTGGGTTTCTAGGGGTTACGTAAGGTGGGAGCCGAGTAATTGGCACTGCTTCATTTTCATCAATCTCTTTAAGCCCCATATTCAATTCCTCATCATCCAAGTCCAAGGGTTCCATCGGTTGCTTTCTCCTATCCATCTGATCCTTCTTTTTGACCTCTATGGGATTCTTATGCGGTGATTATCGCACTGACGCTTGTTGGGGCTTCTTTTGCTTCTTCTCTCCTATCGCGGAGGCAATGGATTTAGGCTTCGGTGACCTAGGCATTGTGGTAGGTATGGGTTGTGTTGCAGTCATTCTCTACCATAAAATTTCTTTCTGACACTCAGGTAAATCTGCCTCCCACCCAAGTCCTTGTTGCAAAAACTTCTCTCATGTATCTTTCCAATCCCCTCCAGAAATGCAGAAATTGTCATGGCACACACTAAAGCGCAAAAGCTAAAGGAAATTTCCCACGAAGAAAAGTGTTCAAATGTGGACCGGGATGTTGTATTTATAGCCCATTTTAATTAAAATTAATTTGTTCCCTCCAGATCCCTATCATTAATGCTCTTCTGGCGGCAAATTTCCAAATATATGCTCGTTAAATACTCTCTCACCTCTCCCTTTAACGGAAAAATAATCATCCAATCATCTACACTGCTTTCAACGGTCACTTTTTTACCAGCCTGAGCAGGACCTATCGTGCTAGCACAACTCCATTGCCACAACTCCCCTCTTCGACTTTCTCCTAATCGTCACACAACCTCTTCGCTTCGCCAAGTTGTCCTTCTGACAACGTATTTTATAATCCCGTACTTCCTTGCAATAGTCTAAAGTACTAATATTGTCTTGCTTCCATATAGTCATTGCACAGGGGTGGGATTACCTTTATATAGCTTCAACTGGCTCCCGTTGATTTTTCCTGAAAATAGCTCCCCGTTCAGCTTCGCAAGCTGAACTGCACCTCCATCCATAATCTCCTTGATGATATATGGTCCCGACCAATGCATTTGAAACTTTCTTGGAAACTTCGTGAACTTGATATCATACAGTAGCACTAAATCTCCAATTTTAAAGGTGTGTTGCTTAATTTGATGATCATGCCATGCCTTTTCACGAACCTTTTGTACCTGCTTATGAAAACCTACCAAAAAGTGATCTTCTTCCAACTCAACTATCTACACGAGGCGTTCTTCCATGATATCTCGATCTTCCATCTTTGTGATAGCAACAATCCTCAAACTGGGCACGATGTACTCCATTGGCATCATTACCTCTTGCCCCTAAACCAACCTAAACGGTGTCTGTTTAGTCAATTTCTTACAGGTAGTTCTATATATCCAAAGAACAGTTGGCATGCACACATCCTAATCATTCCTATTTGCATTACAAATCTTCATCAAAGCACTTTCCAGGATTTTATTAAAGGCTTCCACTATATTGTTTTCTTGAAGATGATATGGTGTACTTTTCTGATGATACATATGGAATTCTTCAAGCAGAGCAACAATTGTTTCATTCAAGAAGTGTGAACCATTGTCGCTCATCAAAATCTTAGGACAGCCAAACCAAGACAAAATTTATTTAAATATGAACTTCATAGCTATTGTTAGTGTCGGTCTTAAGCCCTCCATCAGCGATCAATAGCTCTTTGCATATGCATAGTTAGGTGTCTCATCAGTGTCAATTTTGCATCCCACTAGGCATGCCATAACGCTGAATGGAGGAGCTGGTCTTTGTTCCCTTCTTGGCTTTGCTAGATGAGGTCACATACTACAATATAATTGAGTCACACTTGTGGTTATTTTTGTCTTGAGGTCCCAAGTCTTAGGTCTAGGGTTTCGAGTCAAAATCATATCAAGGTCATGAGTCAAGGTTAGTGAGTGCCCAGCAAGCCAAAGGGAGGTATATACACATGTTTCATTGTTATTTTCCTCAGCTACAGATTATTTTATGCCTTGGATTTAAAAACCCTGTTTTTAAGTCCAAGGTCATGTCAAATTTGAAAAAAATAAAGAAATTCTCAGAAGGTTGCAAAAGTGCCGGCAACAACCCTGGTTCCTTCTCCACAGTCCATCAGATGGTCGACCTGCAAAAAGAACAGAGTCAATCGCATCAAAAGAGCTCATTTCAGGACAAAATGACTCCAAAACAGTGTTAAAAGGAATGTCAAAGTATAAACATTATAAAGTGGGTTTTTGAGTTAAATTTTTTTTAAATAGAAGCATATAAAGGTAAATTCCCTCTTTGAAAACCCTCATTGTGCATTTGGGAGCAAGAAATTACAAGGCTAAAGGCAAAGAAGACGATTTCGGGCACGATTCAGCAATTTCAGTGCCTGGGAAGGTGCGCGGTTATGACATGACTGTGCGCGGTCACCTGGGCAGTGCGCGGCTCTGAGAGGGGATATTTTCTAAAGGAAATTACACGTGCGCGGACATATGGGCAGCGCGCGGATTTTTCAGGGAGGTGCGCGGACATCTGGGCAGCGCACGAATTTCTGGGCACCTCACATAAAAACTCATCCAATCAGCAAACTCTCTTCCAAGCTCACCTAAATTTGTCGAGGTATGTCTCCTCCATGTGCTTTGTGGTGGTGTGATGATTTCAAAGGAGGATTATGATCATAATTTCATGCAAGAAATCGATAGAGGAATGATGGGTGTTTTGCAAGCTTATGTTTTGACAATTTGTTTGTTTTTCAAGGCAATTTTTCCTTATATCCCTCCTTTCATTTTCCCATTGATATTCACATATGTTAATATGTCATATTTATTGATCTCATTTGCAAATTAACCATACAAACCCTACCTCTAAATCCTATCAAACCCTATTTCTTTCTAACCATATAAATCCTGCCTTTTCCCCATGCTACACGCTCAAACCCTACACCATTACACACAACAAATTATGAATTTAAGTTGCACAGCAAATGAATGAAAACAAATATAGTGAAAAGAAAAGAAAATGATGACAAGGCATGCAAACAAGAATTGTAAAAAATAAAAAATAAAAAATATAATGTGCATAGCCTTATAAAACCCAAAAGAAAAATGTCATCTTGCTGTAAGTATCAAAGGATAGAAGCTGTGTGAAATCGTGACAAAGTTTATCAAATGGATCCACTGCTAGCTATCAAAAAGGAGCAGTTTTGCTGTGCTAGGGTTTGTCAAATAACATGGTATTCCTCCCTAATTCCTAAACTCTGTTTTCCCTTACCTTTCCCCTCATGAAAACCCTAATTCAATTGCTCATTAATCCTCTAAAAATTCCTATGCAATTGATATCCCTCCCCTTCATTGCAAAATGATTACAGCAACCCTTCCCTTCCCCTTGTAATCAGCATTAGATAGCCATTTTTACATATGGAAAAAACAGAGTATGCTTATGAAAGGCATGCAAAACCAAAAAGAAATGAGCTGCCTGCTAGCTGTACATAAGTGATGCTGCACTATCCTCCTATGCCCATGGCATCCTCCCCTCCATCATGAAGATTTTCATTGTCCTTTCCCTTGACTTTAAAGTTTCCCTAAATAAAGTATTAATTTGCAAATGTTGAAAGATAGAATGACATATTTAGCATTATGTGATAGTTTCCTTCAAAATTCCCTTCTTATATATATTTTTCCCTTTCCTATATG
>APFE030798884.1:602-28198 GCA_000404065.3 Pinus taeda
AGTTTACATTTTTCATTAAATTCTAGAATAAAATAATGAAGATAAATAAATCTCACAAACTTTTAGGAGGGAAATATTTTCGTGAAACGTTTGGAGGGAAAATTTCATTCTCTAAGCTATATAATATCTTTAGGAGACTCTTCATTTGTATCATTCAACATCTTCTATTCGAAAGGGGTGGATTGTCCTGATAGTGTACAGCATCAACATCTTCATCGCGTAACAACTCTATTAATATGGATGAATATAGTGGGAATTATTCCAGTATGAATAGAAAGTCAATTCTTCCACTTAGTCCTGATCCTAAGGACTATGAGAGCATCATTGATAAAAGAGGGGATGGAGAATTTCAAATAATAAAGAGTACAGGTTCCACTTCGTTTGAATTCGAAGGGACTATGAAAGCAGTAGTGATGATGAGCTTGATGAAAAATTTCAAAAGATGGAGTCTCACGGTTCCACTTAGTCCTAATTCTAAGGACTGTGAAAGCATTAGTGATGAAAAGCTTGATGGTGAAGTTCAAAAGAATGGAGTGTCACGGTGTCCACTTAGTCCTAATTCTAAGGACTATGAGAGCAACAATGATGAAGAGCTTGATAATGAATTTGAAAAGAATGGAGTGTCAAAGTTTCCACTTATTCCTAATTCTAAGGAATATGAGAGCAACAATGATGATGAATTTCAAAAGTATGGAGTGTCATGGTGTCTAGTTAGTCCTAATTCTAAGGACTATGAGAGCAGCTTTGATGAAGAGCAGGATGATGAATTTCAAAAGTATGGAGTGCCATGGTGTCTAGTTAGTCCTAATTCTAAGGACTATGAAAACAGTAGTGATGAAGAGCAGGATGATCAATTTCAAAAGAATGGAGTGTCACGGTGTCCACTTAGCCCTAATTCTAAGGACTATGAGAGCAGCAGTGACGAAGAGTGTGATGATGAATTTCAAAAGAATGGAGTGTCACAATGTCCTCTTAGTCCTAATTCTAAGGACTATGGGAGCAGCAGTTATGAAGGACAAGATGATGCACTTAGTCCTATTTCTAATGAGTATAAAGGTAGCAATGATGAAGGACATGATGATGCACTTAGTCCTAATTCTATGGACTATGAGAGTAGCACTGAAAATGCAGACGAGGAAGAATATCCAATAAACATCAAGTCAATTTTTCCATTGAGTCCAAATTCTAAGGACTATGACAGTAGCACTGAAGAAGGGGAAGATGAAGAATATCTTCCAAGTTAGTATTTGAAAAGCATAGTTGATCATAGTGTGGATAACATTTCTCTTAATGATGATGAAAATCCTTATACAAATGATGATCCAATGATGAAGATGTTGCCAAGAAATATTGTGTCGAGTAGTAGGAGCAAACCTTTTCGTATCAATGCAAGAGTTTCTAGTTATACAAGGGGTAGAGCAGAATATCTGACGAGAAGAAGTTCTATCAGTGCACTCATTTGAAGTGAATGTTGCCAAAAATATTTCTTGAAACATATGGATTTCAAATTTGCATTAGAGAGCAGGAAGAGATATTTGTCAATGAATAAAAGCATGCAAAATTCATATTTAGTTGGGTGCATGCAATCTACATTGTTAGGTTATGATTATCATATTAGGACTTTATTTATATGTAGAAAAGCTTTCAAAGTGTTTCATTCGATTGGGAATTTTTGTCTCTCAAGAATTCAAGAAAATTTGGAAAAGGATCCCACATTTTATTCTGAAGTACGTCATAAAAGACAGTTTAGGCCATTATCAAATACTGTAATGTCATGGATGAAAGATTTCTTTTCAAAGCATGGAGAGTGTAGGCCAAATAGAGAGATAATACATATTTAGATAATTTCTCAAGATGATAAATCTACGACTTATACAAAGAATATGCAGAAGGTGCTGAGGGACATGGCTGGTTTACTACATATCAATATCTTGTGAAGGTATGGAAGAAAGAATTCAATAATGTCCGTATTCATAAGAAGACAAGGATGGGGATTTGCAATACATGTGCTTTTCTTAAATAAAAGAGGGACAAATGTGAAGGGTCAGAAAGAGGTAGGCATTCATAACTTTAAATTTTAAAATTGTATATTCATCAAGTATGAAAACATATTTCTTAATGGCTTTCTTTTATGTTGTGTAGAGTCAATTGTCAAAGAACTTCAGGAGCATCGCGAACAACAAAAAAATGAAAGGAAAAAGTTGTACAAGCATCAAAAGAAGTGTTATGATAATCCGAATAAAGATTTGGGTTTGATAATTGATGGTATGGACCAGAAGAAAACACTTTTACCACATTTTGTTCGCACACCCAAAAATTTACAGGAGGAAAAGTTTATTCAGTATCACTTGGTCGGTTGTATGGTCTTCAATGGGAAAATGTTGCCAAAGGTGTACTTCACAGCTTCAAATATTCATAATGATGCAAATCTGACCACAACCATAATTCATGATGTGCTTTCCCATTAGACTGGTAATCTTCCCGAAGTTTCGTATCTACAATTGGCCAATGCTTGCCGTGAAAACAAAAATCAGGTTGTTTTTGGATATCTAAACGTGTTTTTTGAATTGAGAATTTTTCAGAAGGTAAAGGTTGGTTTCCTTCTTATTGGGCACACTCATGACCATATTGATCAGATGTTCAGTCATTTTTCAATCACATTGAGGAGGAAGGAAGCTGGGAGCTTGCCATGATTAATTGAATGTATTAAGAAATCATACATGCATGAGCCTACCTTTGATGTGTTGGAAGAAACTGTTGACATGAGAAGGTTTATTATGGGATCATATGGTGAGGGGAAATGCATTGAACAACTTAATGACATTATCTTCCAACATGAATTTCGTATAAAAAAAAATGATGGGAAAACACTAATATGGGGCAAGAAGTATTCAACTACTACAGAATGGGCACTGTCATCAGGTTTACAATTTTTGAAGTTCATTCCAAATCATCCAATATTTGCATCAAAAATATTGTTATTACAATCACTTGGTGAAGTTCGTAATGCACACAAACAAAATAGAGATATAAATTATTTTGATTGCCTAGAAGAAATTAAAAAATGTATTAGATATACATATGAGTACTTTGACATTGCTGATTCAGTTTGGTGGGAGTCATTTTTCAATAATCAAAGTGATATCATTTCAACAACAACAAATGAAGATATACCTTTGAAAAATCCATTTATTTGGCCACAAAATGTGTCGAATGCACATGAGGAAATAAACATTGTTGAACAACAACAATCTCAAGGTATTATTAATTCTTCACAGGTAGAGGAAAGAGAGATGTATATTGGTTCTAGAAGATCTCATGCACAACGTGAAGCCATGGAATACCTTTACAAGGATTCAGTACAGGATATTAAGGAGGAATGCATGATCGCAGTGCTAGCAGATGGAGATCCCAATGGATACCCATTCTGGGTTGGTAAAGTTATAAATGTCATTACAGAAAATGAGGATGTTACAAGTGTTGAAGTACACTGGTATGCCACAAATACACACCCATTCAATGGTGTGTATAAGCCAGAGACGGTAGTTGACAAAGAAAATGGCAGAAAGAGAAAAGAAAGGGTACAAATATAAAGCGTCGCCACACAGACATATTGAAATTGGAGGATGTTGACATATTTGTTTATGACTTCAATTAACAAAGAGAGGAACTCTTTGCTTCAAGATGATAGAGATTCTGAAAAGGTTGTTACCAGAAGGAACAGTGTTGAGATGGGAGTCTGTTGAAACTAGTCATAGATCTAGAAAAATTTTGAAACCTGAAATGATCGGCATGCATGTGAACTCAAATGGGGCACTAATTGATGAAAGAGAAGAATATGAAACATATTCGTCAGCATCCAGTCACTCACCTGAAGATGTGAATTCTGATGGTGTGCAAGAAAATATGAATGATTTTGAATAATTGTTTAAGACAGTTTATCTAACTGATGTATGCATCATATCTTGAAATAAAATTTTTGATTTCCATATGGTGTTAAATGAGAAGTTATGAGTCACTTTTATGTTTTTGGATCATTTTACTAGCATTTTTTTTTAATTTTGAAGATTGACCCTAAAAAAAAAACATCGTTCCGGTATAATCACTTTTTTGTTTTCAAGTTGTATTTCAAATGAAAATTTTGTTTTTACTTCCATTTTTAAAACATGTTCAAAATTGTCCCTAAAAAAAAAACCATCGTTCAAGTATACACACTTTTCGTTTTTAGCACTGTTTTTGATGTCCCTTTGGCCTTTTTCGGCCAGAGTTCTCGTTTTGATTTTATAGTTCTCGTTTCAAAGTTTACATTGTTATAGGTGCGACATCCCATGAGTGTGCTTTCAATTCAGGCACATAAATGGATACACCATTCATCTAGTTATCATATCATTCAAGGTGCATTGGATGGGATTCCTAATTCATGTAGTCAATATTATGATCTGTGTATTACTTTACATGCCATTATTTTATTTTATTAAAATTGCATTGTTATCATATAGATGCGGGAGCTTCTCCTATGGATCATCCTTCATTGGTGCATGCTTCGTTGGTTGACAATTGTCTAATTGGTGATTTTCCAGGTTTGTTTCTATATATTTCCTCTTAATTTTATCTTAAATGTGTTTACTGGATGTTATTGATGTTGTTAATGTAGTGTCTAAATGTTTGCAAAGGTGCTACATCCCACCAGTGTGCCTTCAATTCAAGCACATAGACAAATGCACCATCGATCTAGTTATCATTTCATTCAAGGTGCATTGCATGGGATTCCTAATTCATGTAGTCAATATTATGATGTGTGTATTACTTTATAGGCCATTATTTTCTTTGATGAAATTTCATTGTTATCTTATAGATGTAAGATCTTCTCCTATAGATCATCCTCTATTAGAGCATGCTTTGTTGGTTGACAAATGTCCAATTGGTCATTTTCCAGGTTTATTGTTATATATTTCCTCTTAATTTGATCTTAAATGTGTGTATTGGATGTTATTGATGTTGTTAATGTAGTGTTTGAATATTTGCAGAGGTGTGACATCCCACCAGTGTGCCTTCAATTCAAGCACATAGATGGATGCACCATCGATATAATTGTCATATCACTCAAGGTGAAGTGGATGGGATTCCTAATTCATGTAATCAATATTATGATGTGTGTATTTATTTTCATGAAATTATTTTCTTTGATAAAAATTGCATTGTTATATTACAAATGCAAGAGCTTCTCCTATGGATCATCCTCAATTGGAGCATGCTTCATTGGTTGACAACTGTCCAATTGGTTATTTTCCAAGCTTGTTGTTATATCTTTCCTCTTAATTTTCTCTTATTCTCACTTGCAACAAATGGTGGAGGTTTATCACCCTATCTTAACGAAGTAAAACTCAATAGGTGTATGAGCATAGCATAAGGTGTGTCAACAATCTATAATGGTTGGTTTCCAAAATTACAATCAACACAACAGAAAGGATGCCACATGTTTATTTTATTCATCAATTTTTGCTCATTGAAGCTCTAATCTAGTGATAAAAGCGTGTAATAGGTTTATGTTTCATGTGATTCCAAATTCTCATCTTGGGAGCATTGTTCCTAGTATAATATTGACATGCATATATTGAAAACTTTTGATGTGTCTCAAGTGTTGGTTATGTTGTGCGGGTCATTTTCCCAATAGACAAACAACGTGCCAAAGAGAAAGGTTTGGAAATCCAAACAAATGTTTTTGAGAAAACTTCTAAAAAAACATTCAACTATTTCGATTCCCAATTCAAGAGCTTGACATGGAATACACATAATTTTCATAAATAGGGATAGACTTTGTTTGGTAAATTATATCATAAACATATTGTAATATTTTAGGTTTCTTTCTCGTATATTATGGATCTTAAAATTTTGTACATTTTGATATATAATGTATGAAAAATAAATACAAAGGGTTTAGAGCTATTTGGGAAAAACCTTGTGTGTATTGTATACTTTCCAGGATCAAAATAGTTTTCTCTCTGTAGAAGTTTGAAAGTTTTCAAAGTTTCATGTGTTACTGATTTTTGTTTTGTCCTCCTTCTACATGCTTGTTCTCATTTTTGTTGCTCATATGTTCATATATTCAGTATTGGAATATAGTTGTAATGAACTATAATTCATTTTTGATTGCTCAATCTCATAATATTCAAATGATTTAAGAGTTTTTCCATATAAAGGTTAAAAAATACACTGTATGGTGCTCTTTCATTTTAAGATCAATATGCTATTCTTCTATTACATTCTGGTTTTTAGAATCTGGACAAAGAAGCCAATACATGTCTTGCCTTTGCCACATTTTTTAAGGATTTGAAACTCTTACTCATTTGTGTAAGCATAAGCACACATATGAGTATGGACATGAGTGGGGATGTTGCTTCCCTATTTTCAAAATTGTTGCATTGTATATGCTCATAAAAACTTCAGTATATGTTTAATCCAAAGTTTTTAATGTGTAATTTATTAAACTTGACCTTATCACTCTTTAATCTTTCATGAAAAAACATTTTCCAAGTATTAATAACTTAATTCGCACAAACGTTCTTGGTTTTATTATTTTGCAGCATTCCTGTATGTGTTGGAAAATGATTTTCTAGCACTCCTGTAAGCATTGGAAAATGATTTCCCATTGTTTTTTTGAAGGATATTTTGAATACTTTTGACTAAAAAATTATCATTGGTCCAACATTACCAACAAGTTGGATGATTTATTTCTATGAAATGAAATAAATAACCTACCCCCTTGTTGGCTTACAATTAGTGACCCAAGTTAGAACAAACATTTCTGATTTAATAGATACAAGAGTAACTCTGGAGGGAATTTATTAATGCAGGGGATAATCATGAAGTTCTCATGGGATCATAGCATGACCATAAAACTTACAAAGAAAAATGATAAGCACAAAGAACTTTTACCAAGCATACAAGAGAAAGCATTTCGAAAAGGGATACTTCCTCGAAAAAAAGGCATTTGGATAACATGTCCATACTGTGCGTAAACTCTAGTGGAAGGAAGCCATCATTAAAATGATTTTTACATTAAAATTATAATTTAATTGAAGCCACATTTTCCCATTAAAAGACCTTACCATCCCAAAAAACTTGAAACATGGTAACAAAAGTAATAACATTTAATGGAGTGCCTTATAATTGCCCTCTTAGTCATCCGCTGCCCTTTTCCCTTTGAAAATTTTATAAATAGATGCTTGGTTGTATTTGGTATTTTTTTTTCATGGTGTTGAACATATTCACTGTGTGTCTATTAGCTATGTCATTTTCAAGTAATTCTTGCCAAAAAACTCAGTTTCTTCCAGCCAACCCCTGTAGAAAATTGCATCTATCTTTCTTAACTATATGTTGTTTGAAGGTAACATGCATGCATTCAAGCCATTCCTTGTACATGAATGGTCTATAGTATCATGTTTAGATGGCCTCATCTTTATGCCTCTTGAAGGACTGTCTGGGTCTCTGCGAGGGTGTTTTCTCGTCCAGCCTCTCAAGAATTGTCTATATCAGGTCCAACGCCTTAAGGGATGTGTGAACGGCCTTTGAATTTATACTTTTGTTTAAGAAAGAGATACTAGACATGGGAATCTGCATATCATGATTTTGGATGTCTAAGTTGCTAAAATGGAACCCCAAAATGTGAAATGTAGAGCTCAAATGAAATTAACTCAGAAGGGAATGGATGAGTTCAAGAAACACAAAAGAGAGGATATACTTAGGAGTTTTTCACAACTGTCATGATGTTAAGAATTGATATGTATTACAGTTGATTACATTTATTAAACTTAGCCAAGGAAAGGAAAGGAATATCCCTAATATGGAACAAAATGATCTTTGTTTCATAACTAATTTTAGAAATGTCTTCCCATTCTCAAAAGATGGCCTAGAGTCTAAAAACATTCACCTACAAAAATTCACCCATAACAATCAATTTTTACCCTTAGGCATATAAATATATAGTTATGCCTAACAAAAGAGTCTCAGACATCAAGTCAACAAAGGGAATTTCAATAATAAAGTGAGTGAAGCAAAATAGATAATATGACCTTAAATGATACATATGGTGGGTTTAGATTATCAACTGAATTATTTATTTTCCAAGACTGCCTTTTTTGCAAACTATTTACACTAATTGCTTTTTGGAAGCGGATGGTAACTTATGCACCCCCTTTATAGTAGTTTTCCTCTAACATGGGGCCTTTTGTAAAATGTTAGTGCTTTTTATTTTATGCATTGTGTGCTATTTCTATATCAACTCTTGTGGTGGTTAATTTTTTCTTTATTTATTGCACAATTTGTTTTTCGCATTGCTCTAATTTTCCTACAAGGTTTTTCCTTTTTTTTAGAATATTTACATATCATTTTTTTGGTGTTCATATTGATGGTAAGTAATGCTTGTAACAAATAGTTCTTAGATAATTCCCTGTTACTGACCACTGATAGGTGATGTAAAGAAGGTATTGTTATGATTCTTCCAGATTTTAATACTTGGTTTGTTTCTTCTGATCTTTTAATTATTAGACAACCACCTTAGACTTTTGGAATTGTAAGAAATACATTTCTTGTGTTTGAATTTATCATTTTCTACAAAATTCTCATAGTAAAGTAAGTTTAATGAGGATGATATTTTAAAAAGTATTCGTTTTGTTACATTCTATCTTTTTTACACGTAAAATCTAATCCTTGGATGAAGAGAGAGCATGCTAAGTAGGCGAAGTAGTTATCAAGTTGTCAAGTTGGAATTTTGTAGGGGTCATAATCAGCCATTTGATTCCTCGTGTAATGAGATGGGCATCCATGCAACATCTTTATTGGTTAAGTTGAACTACAATTCGTAATTCATTGAAATCTACAAGCATATGTCTAAAGGCTAATATGGATTTTTTGAATAATACATAGAATTTGGGTGGCTTCATCATAATAGTACTTACATTGACAAATTATATGTTTGTGATTGAGACAACATGAGTTATATATTTTCAGGGTCACTTTCTTACATTTCACCTATTTCAGTTTTTTCCGAAAAAAAAAAGATAAATCAAATTCTGAAACAAACCCACTAAAACAAGAGATAAAAACATTTTAAGACATCTTTCCTGAAATTTGAAAATCCCAAGCAAACGGAACACACTGCAATGTGCAAATTGAGACTAAACCTGGATTGTGAGGCTCAACTTGTATAATAGAATTTGTAGATTGAAAATTGAAGGTAAGGCTACCTCTATACTCCATGGATAAAATTTTGGATTGTCAATTTGAAGGTGAGTATAAGCCTCTATTTGATAGATAAAATTATGGTTTGCAGAGTGAAAAAGTTGTGCACAATTTAAATAGAATTTTTAAGTGTACAGTGTAATCTCTGCATCTTCTTCAATTTCATGGATTAGAAATTCATTGGATTTAATGTTTTTTTAGTGTAATTTTCCAATTCTAATAAAAAACATGAAAGAGGGAAATGGAGGTTGCCAGGTGTTGTGTTTTAACTCACACAAATGGAACATTTTCACATTAATGTTGTTAACATGTTTAGGCCCCTTGACTAATTTAAACTTCAAATTTGGGCATAATTGCTTCAATGCATTAGAAAAATTAAATCACCAACATGGTAGAATAAGAAAAAAGAAAATATTTATAACATCAACAATGTTCAATTATTTATTCACAAATCATGCAAATATTACATTTCTCCATATACATGGAATATATCACATTTATCCATATACTTGTCACCCATACAAGAGAACCCAATCATTGTAGGTTGGGGGAAATAGTACAATAATGGGTTCTTATTTAGTGAAATAACCATGCCATGAGAGCCCCCAAAAAATGACAACAAACATGCATTCAAATAATGGGGACATATCTTGTTGTTGATCAATGACTTCTGGTGTAATAAGTGATGATCATATCTCGTCATTAACAACTCCACACTATAGATGATTGGACATTATTTGTATATATGCATGGTAATCTATGTTAAAATATTGAAATTCAGAACTCCATATTTTGGCTTCTTTGTTAAGGGGTTTGAAAAATTCCTTTCAAACTTGATAAGTGCCTTTCATCTGGTTGAAGATTAAATCAATATTTGTGAATATGATAATATCATTGATACCAATATTTTTTGCCTCTTCCATCCCTTTGACAAGGGCAATATAGTATGACTCGTTATTTGTTGTCTTTCCATGCACTTATTTCTTTCTATGAAGAACATAATTTGTTACACTATTATGAAGAACAAATTGAACAATTTCTCGTCCCATATTAGGATAACGGGAGATTTCAAAGCACATAGTACACTTTTGCACCATTCTTTATGCCTACAAGAGTAGGAAAATAAGATAGCAATAAAATCATATTAGAAATTAGGAATTTAAGTTTTAACATTAAATAACCTATAATGCCAATAATGAGGATACAATACATAATTTGTAAGATTACATGGAGAATAGAAGGAAAAAACATACAACAAAATTACTAGTCATTCAGAACTAGCACTAAGGAAAGGGTAATAACATAAGAAAACCACTCAGGAAAGCATACAAATTTGACATATTTTTCTACTTAGCTATAGAAAACTTCCATTAAAGGATCAACAAGATGCATTACAATGCATGCTTTCTAGTACAAACCAAAGAGATTTTGGACAAGATTTCTGCTAAACTAGATTCTAGATAATTTTTTGTCCTCCCAGGTAATGAAAAATAATTTATGGCACTAGAAAATGCAGGAAAGAATACATATTTTTTTAAAATAGAAACAAGAAATGATAAAAATAGAATCCATAAGTTCCAGTTTAATTTTTCCTTGAATTAAACCAAGAATTAAAATCGAATTCTATTCTCATAGCAAATTGCAATAGTTAACTAGAGTGAGTTGACTTAGTTAACTTAGGAATTTCCAGTTGGACGTATTTCTAAAGTCATGTGTATGTTCTCCCTATATTATAGGGGTCCAGGATGAGTTAAGTATGAGTTGTAATTAGTTAACTTAGTTTACTGAGTTAAGTCCAGTTAAATTAGTTACAAACTGTTTGAGGAACTAACAGTGATTTAACAATGAGTTGGTGCACTAATGCATTAACTAGAGATACTCTAGTTAACTGAAGATTCCCTCCTTAGACACTCATGCATGTCGATTATGAGAAAGACCCAATTGAGACTAGAGTGGAGGGACAATGTAGTATCTGTTGTATAATTTTTTGAGTTGTACAAATGGTGCATGCAATTAGGAATTGAACCTTGAAGGGATTGCACAGTTTTGGATGCACTGGTTTCCCTTTAAGATGGGCTAATCAGCCATAGAAATTGCAAGGGGAAATAGGGACTCAGAGAGCTGGAGAATTGGCTAAGTGTTTTCCAAGAGATTTCTTGTGAGTTGGAGATTGATTTTACTGAGTGTTGGGATTGTTCTTGTGAGAACAAGCATTGTATTATCATCTTGGATTTTTTATTAATGCAATACAAATAGTGGGGTTTTGAGTTGTGTATTTCCCTAGATATTTATTGTGTTATGTGCCATTGATGTTCTTCCTCTTGTCCATTATTGTTTTTCTCAATCTTTATGTGCTTCCATTGTAAAGAGTAGAAGTAGATTCTTGTCTTTTGTTTTAGTAGATTACATGGGCTTGTGAATGTACAGGATTATCTACATGGTATCAAAGTTGAGAACAATATACTAGAGGATATTTCAAAGTTTTGAGTTTTGGGTTACTGGTGAAATTCAAATTTTCAATGCAAACCTCGGGATTGACAAATGGCATTCTATGATTTGCGACTCAAGTATGCCTTGGATGGCATCACGAATTACATAGCTTGGAAGGATGGGATGGAGGCCATGTTGGAGGATAATGGCTTGAAGGAATTCGTTGATCAGGACATTCCTAAGCCACAATCATCCTATGCTCAGAATCTGGAAAAATGGAAGAACTGTGTGGCAAGGGTGAGGTAGATAATCCTTAAGGGAGTTCGAGACCACATTGTCTTAAGTCTCCATGGGAAGTAAACTCTACATGTTATATGGAAATCATTGAAGGACCTTTTCCAAAATATAAATGACCAAAGGAAGTTGCAACTAAAAGATAAACTTCAAAAAATCAAGATGGAGGTTGGCAACTCAATTCCAAATTACTTGGCCAAGTTCATTCAATGTTGCAATGAACTTGGAAGTATTGGAATAACGGTTTTCAAGGATGATATGGTGAGTATTTCTCCTCTTGGACTCCCAAAGAGTTGGAATAGTTATCAAGACTCTATAAATTATTAGGAGAAGCTACTAGATTAGGAAACATTGTGGTTGGATTTGATGCAAGAGGAGATTAGGAGGAACACCAAAGATGGGACCTCTTCCAAGGAAGTGGAAGAGGATTTTTCCTTAGCGAGTAAGGAAAATAATGACAAGGAAAATACTCCCAAGGTGAGGAGGGAGGAAAGAAGATTGAATTCATGAAAGTCAAGTGTTTTCACTGTCACGAGCACAGGCATTATGCCAAGGAATGAACACAGAAGAAAGAAAGTAGGGAGTTGACAGTAGCAGCAACAGGTGAAGCTCTAGCTTCACAATTCAAACTTGAGTTAACTCCCATTGCATGCATGGCCGATATTGCCATGGGAGGCGTGTGGTACCTTAATAGCGGTGCCTCATTCCATATGACAAGGAATAGAGATCTCTTTGGTGATTTTGAGGAGAAATACCTCAAACAGAGCATAGAGTTTGGAGATGAAGAGAGGTATAGAGCTATTGAGATCAGTATGGTTACCTTTCAAAGGGAGTCTGAATCCCCTCTCAAGATCATAGATGTGATGTATGTTCCAAGACTAAAGAAGAATCTTGTTTTAGTTGTGGTATTGAAAGACCGTGGCTATGATTTGGTTTTTAGTAAGGGAAAGTTTTTCCTTAGACACATCACCACGAGACAGGTGAAACAGATTAGTGCATGGGTTAAGAACTTGTATGCACTTGAGGTTCAAGATGCATGCAAAGCCTTGACAAGAAAGGAAAAGGTTAAAGACTTGGTGGTTGAGAGGGAGAGTAAATTACCTCTCAACATGAAGCCCCAGAAGAAGCCTCTAAAGAAGCTTCAAGAAGTTGTGGAGCAGCCACAACTAGAGAAGCTGAGATGAGACCAAATGGAGAGATCCACTCAAGTAGAGAAGAAGCAGCCTTAGAAGAAGTCTCAGATAGTTGTGGATTAACTAGAATTAGAGAAGTTCATAGGAGACTGAGAGGAGGAATCCAGTCATGTAGAGACCTCCAGTAGGAGGAAATTTTGAGCAAAGTGGGTAGAGGGATCAGTTGCAGCCACACCCCTAGGTGTGAGATGGGGCGATGCGAAGTGATAGTCCCAAGAGGGCTTAAATTGGGTAGGTTCCATTGAGTGGTTTCATCTCATGGATTGTACCTTTCTATGGGAGCCCAAAGTGCATCGTAGCAGGAGGAATTAGTGGAATTGATGCTATCAAAGATCAAAGTGACAAAGGCTAGAGAAATCAGATACTGAAGAAGAATAGAGAAGGGTTGACAATAGTGCAAAAAGGTAGGGTCAACATAAGCATAGCATTTTCAGTCAATAGAGGCAATAACAGTCAGAGACTTTGATGACAGAGGCATCATTCTGATTTAGGTTGGATGTGTTTTGTTTCTATAGTTGTTGGAGAAGCAACACTAGAGAGAAATGTTGCATGCAGAACATTCCAAAGGTTTAGGATGATGATGAAGTTTAACTTCTTTCTTGTTACGAGGGAGTTTTGAAAACAGCAACAAGAAATGATAAAAATAGAATCCAGAAATTCTAGTTTAACTTGTCCTTGAATTAAACTAAGAATCAAAATTGAATTCTATGCTCATGGTAACTTGTAATAGTTAACTAAAGTGAGTTGACTTAGCTAACTTAGTAATTTCAGGTTGGAAGTCTTTCTGAAGTCATGCATATGGTATCCCTATGTTATAGGGGTCCAAGATGACTTAGGTATGAGTTGTAATTAGTTAAATCAATTACTGAGCTAAGTCCAGTTAAATTAGTTCCAAATTGCTTGAGGAACTAATAGTTAGTTAACGGTGAGTTGATGCACTAATGCATTAACTAGTGCTACTCTAGTTAATTGAAGATTCCCTCATTAGAAAATCATGCATGTCGATTCCGAGAGAGACCCAATTAAGACTAGAGTGTAGGGACAATGTAGTATTTGTTGTATAATTTTCTAAGTTGTACAGATGGTGCATGCAATTAGGAATTGAATATTGAAGGGATTGCACAATTTTGGATGCACTAGTTTCCCTTTAAGATGGGCTTTTCTTGTGAGTTGGAGATTAATTTTACTGATTGCTGGGATTGTTCTTGTGAGAACAAACATTGTATTATCATCTTGGATTTATGATTACTGCAATACAGATAGTGGGGTTTTGAGTTGTGGATTTCCCAGGATATTTATTGTGTTATGTTCCATTGATGTTCTTCCTCTTGTCAATTATTGTTTCTATATCTTTATGTGCTTCCACTATAAAGAATAAAACTATATTCTTATCTCTTCTTTTAGTAGATTACATGAGATTCTGAATGTATAGGATTATCTACATGGTATCAGAGCTCAGAATAATATACTAGAGGATATTTTGAATTTTTGAGTTTTGGGTTACAGGTGAAATTAGAATTTGCAATACATACTTCAGCATTAATAGATATAATTCTATGGTTTACGGCTTGAGTATGCCTTGGATGGCAGATTGAATTATATAGCTTGGAAGGACAGGATGGAGGTCATGTTGTAGGATAATGGCTTGAAGAAATTCATTGATCAGGACAATACTAAGCCACCAGCATCTGATGCTCAGAATATGGTCGAATGGAAGAAGTGTGTGGCAAGGACGAGGTGGATAATCCTTGAGGGAGTTCGAGACCACATTGTCTCACGTCTTCATGGGAAGGAAACTCTACATTCTATGTGGAAAGAATTGAAGGACCTTTTCCAGAATAGTAGTGACCAAAGGAAGTTGGCACTGAAAGATTAACTTCAAAAAATCAAGATGGAGGTGGGTGACTCAATCGCAAATCACTTGACCAATTTCACTCAATGTCATGATGAACTTGGAAGTGTTGAAATCATGGTTGTCAAGGAAGAAATGGTGATTATTTATCTTCTTCGAATCCCAAAGAGTTTTCATACTGATCAGGACTTTGTCAATGGTCAGAAGAAGCTGCCAAATTGGGAATGAATGTGATTGGATTTGATGCAGGAGGAGATTAGGAGGAACAATAGAGATGGGACCTCTTCCAAGGAAGTGGAAGAGAATTTTTCCTTAGCGATTAAGGAAAAGAAGGCCAAGGGAAAGAAGATAGACTTGATGAAAGTCAAGTGTTTTCACTATCATGAGCACAGGCACTATGCCAATAAATACCTATAAAAGAAAGTAAGCAAGGAGCCGATAGTAGCGACATCAATTGAAGATCTAGCTTCACAATTCGAACTTGATTTCACTCTCATTTCATGTATAGTCGGCACTGCCATGGGAGGCGTGTGGTATCTTGACATTGGTGCCTCATTCCATATGGCAGGGAATATAGATCTCTTTAGTGATTTTGAGGAGAAAGACCTCAAGCAGAGCTTAGAGTTTGGAGATGGTGAGAGGTATAGAGCTACCAGGATTGGTATGGTTACCTTTCAGAGGGAGTTTGGCTCCCCTCTCAGGATCACAGTTGTGATGTATTTTCAAGGACTAAAGAAGAATCTTGTTTCAGTCGCAGTATTGGAATACCATGGCTATGGTGTGGTTTTTATTAAGGGAAAGGTTTTCCTTAGGTACATCACCATGGGAAAGGTGAAATAGATCGTTTCATAGGTCAAGAACTTGTATGCGCTTGAGGTTCAAGATGCACGCAAGGCCTTGAGGAGAAAGACAAAGGTTAGAGACTTGGTTGTTGAGAGGGAGAGTAAATTTACTCTTGACATGCCCCAGAAGAAGCCTTTGAAGCAGCTTCAGGAAGTTGTGGAGTAGCCACAACTAAAGAAGCTGAGAGGAGACCAAGCGGAGAGATCCACTTGAGTAGAGAAGAAGCAGTCTCATAGGAAGTCTCAAAAAATTGTGGAGCAATTTCAAATGGAGAAGTTGAGAGGAGACTAAGTGGACACATTCACTCATGCAGAGACCTATAATAGAGGAAATTTTGATCCAAGTGGGTAGAGGGATCACATGCAGCCATACCTCTAGGTGTGAGGTGGGGTGATGTGAAGTGATAGTCCCAAGAGGGATGAAATCAGGAAGGGTCCATTGAGTGGTTTTATCTCATCGATCATACCTTGCTACGAGAGCCCAAAGTACATAGTAGTGGGAGGAATTAGTGCAATTGATGTAGTCAAAGATCAAAGTGATAGAGGCCAGAGCAGTCAGATACTGAAGAAGCATAGAGAAGAGTTGACAACAATGCAAAAAGGTAGAGGCAATAGAAGCGTATATTTTTCCGTCGATAGAGGCAATAGAAGTCAGAGACTTTGATGGCAAAGGCATCATTTTGATTTAGGTTGGATGTTTCTTGTTTCTGGAGTTGCTGGAGCAACAACACTAGAGAGAAGTGTTGCATGCAGAAAATTCCAAAGGTTCAAGATTGGGATTGAGTTGAATTCCTTTCTTATTAAGAGAGAGTGTTGAAAATAGAAACAATAAATGATAAAAATAGAATCCATAAATTCCAGTTTAATTTGTCCTTGAGTTAAAATGAGAATTAAAATCGATTTCTATTCTCATAGCAACTTGTAATAGTTAACTAGAGTGAGTTGACTTAGTTAACTTATGAATTTCGATTTGGAAGTCTTTCTGAAGTCATGTATATGTTCTCCCTATATTACAGGGTTCCACGGTGAGTTAAGTATGAGTTGTAATTAGTTAAGCTAGTTTACTGAGTTAAGTTGAGTTAAATTAGTTCCAAACTGTTTGAGGAACTAATAGTGAGTTAATATTCAGTTGGTGCACTGATGCATTAACTAGTGCTACTCCAGTTAACTGAAGATTCCCTCATCAAAAACTCATGCATTTTGATTCTGAGAAAGACCCCATTGAGACTAGAGTGTAGGGACAATGTACTATTTGTTGTATAATTTTCTGAGTTGTACAGATGGTGCATGCAATCAAGAATTGAACCTTAAAGGGATTGCACAATTTTGGGTGCATTGATTTCCCTTTAATATGGGCTAATCAACCATAGGAATTACGCAAGGAAATAGGGACTTGGAGAGCTATAGAATTGGCTAAGTGTTGGCCAAGAGTTTTCTTGTGAGTTGGAGATTGATTTTACTGAGTGTTGGGATTGTTCTTGTGAGAACATGCATTATATAATCATCTTGTATTTCCGATTAATGCAATACAGATACTGAGGTTTTGAGATGTAGTTTTCCTTGGATATTTATTGTGTTATGTGTCATTAATGTTCTTCCTCTTGTCGATTATTGTTTTGGTCAATCTTTATGTGCTTCCACTGTAAAGAGTAGAAGTATATTCTTGTCTCCTGTTTTAGTAGATTACATGAGCTTGTGAATCTACATGATTATCTACAAGATTTAGGAATTTTTTCTCCATAACTCTAGGAAGAACTAGAATTTAAGGATTAACAAACATAATTACTATACATGCCTACTCTTATCATATTCGAAATTAGATTTCTACTAAGGTTGGTCCTTGGACCAAGTAATGCAAAATAATGTAAACCATCTACTAACAATTACAACAACATTTAAGAAAATTTACTGGGGAAGAGATACAACTTCCCAACAAGTCAATGTCTACAGTTTCTCTCGCCCTTGAGAGGAGCATGTCAAAATGAACAATATAAATGATGTAAACTCATGCCATTAACACTGGTCTCAATGCCAAGTTCTACAACAAAAAATTTCAACATCATATCATATGCATGAAAATAGACCAAAGAAGGAAGAGAAAATGATGAGCTAGGGATAACAAAAATGAATATAGCATTGTGTAGTGAATGTGAGACAAATTTCACTTTGGGGGTTTACATATCACATCCATAAGGGTTTGGTATCACAATAACTTAAGGATTTGAGTCCAAAATTAAATATGAAATGCACAATTAATGGTGCCCTTCGTGTCAATCTTGCAGGTGAAAACAAAAAATTAGCAGAGTGTTGCATGTTTTGTGATAGAGAAGGAAAAGGCAAGAGTTTGTTTTTGTGTTTATGTTTGTCCTCCTCCTGCACCTTCAAATAGCATAAATTGGAAATGAGAATATAAATGTAGTCTAATCAAGAGTCTCCCACTATGGACTACTCGAATAATCTGCAATTGAACCCTTATTTCACCCTTTTATCGGTCACTCTATAAAGACTAGACTATAAGACAGAACTAACACCCCCATCATTATTCTTCCCTGATCTACACTTCTCATGCCAATGAGAATAATACACTTGTTCTTCTCTTTTCTAATATGCTGCATCTTTAAAAAACTAGACTATCTCATTCTTTGTAGTTTCCAAAGATAAAGATCTTTGCTTTTATTTCCTATGGTTTGATGATAATTCTATTCGAAAGTATATTGGGTTTTCATTTTGTTAAATTTCTCCATTTCATGTCTTGCTTTTGTCATTGTTGTGATATTTAATTGTTCATGTGTTTCTTTGGACATGGAGTTTTTCCTTAGATAATTCAACCAATCGAATTACATTGAAAACTAATGTGTTAGTTGATCTGTTATTGAATGTTAGTTTTGTTGTCCTAATTTCATTTATAGATTTATAAACATGTGCTTGTTCATTGCTTCCTATTCATAGATTGCCTTAGGTTCTTTGGTGATTGAAACAAGTAAATTTCATCAAGTTTAATGTGACATTCATGAAAAAATAGCTTAAAAGAAAAATGATGAACAATAGCAATAAAAAGTACAGCAAACCATCAAAGAGACACTTTAACACAATATTTTGATGAAGGAATTCACCCTTCTTGGGCTACATCTCCTTGGTCCAGCTTCCATGGCTTGGATATTTATATTAGCTCAATATGGAAAAAATGTTGTTTAGAAAGCTCTAATGGTCCTGATACCTACACCAATGTGTTCAGAATGTCCATATTATCTAGGAACACCTTTTCCTAAGCTCAATTTGGTCGAAAATTTCTCTAGTTATGGCTCAAACAATCTCTTCCTAGAAAAGCTCCTCTAAAACTAGAAAACTCCAGTTAGGACTCCAAAATTATGCCAATTTAAACTCCAAATTAATTAAATATAAGTGTGGTTAATTGATTCTTAACTGCAGTTTAGTGCGATAACTTCACGGTTAGTCTAACTGTAACCATCAACGAATTAAGCAGGGTCACATGTGGTAACCATTGTGTTTTCATTATGCTAGCGACCAGGTTAACTAACCATAACCACAACCCTTTACACGCATTCACATGGCATTAATTGTTTGGGGTCAAGTTTTGTGGATTCGCCTGCATAACCGTTTGATGTAACCACGGGCACATTCACATGGGGAGGGTTGGCCTGTGGGCTAGCCCTCCCCTAACTACCAACCCTTAACACGATAAAATTTAAATATAAACAGTCCATGATACGATTAAGTGAAAAATCATAGCGGAGGTGGTAGAGTGTCTTAGAACATTTAGCAGAGATTGCGGGGTTGAACCCCAATGCCTCCAATAACTTTTTTTGAATTGTGCCAAAGACTGCCTAGACCGTTGGGAAGTGCCACGTGGTGGCCTCCAGGCTTGCCACATGGCATTCTCTCACTGGTCCAAAACCCACCAACCAAACTTCACCACGCCACCAATCTGAAACCCAATAAGAACATGACACTTGTTGAGACATGATTAAATGTTGACCAACTTGATCCTACCTAGTCACTTGCCAGGTCAACAGTGTGGACTGCTGATTGTGCAATTATTGGGCATTTTTTTTACAAATTTCATCTATTTAGAAAATCAAACAAAAATCAACAACTTCCTCATACGAACTCAATCTTCAGTGAAATGAGTTGCATTAGGATCATTTTTCTAAGACGGACGCGGTAATTTAGGTTTCAATCCATTCTAAGAACTTTGATTTTTGAGCTAAATACCAAGTGCCTGATTATTCCTCCCCACTCAAAGCCTTTAGGACCCCAAAATATACTATGAATTATTCAGCAAGTTAGGGTACAAATCCCTCACCTTCTCAATTTGCAACCATTTGGATTTAGGAGGCTTTTGTCACTTGAGTCCCACTCTAAGGTATTCAGCATCCCCTCTTTTCGAAGCCTTGGTTCTTATGTCAAGTATGAGATCTTGCTAAAGTTCATTAAGATATTCTAGCGAGAAATAATCTATTAATGGCAATTGAACATGATCTCTTTGATCATTAATCAAAGGAGGCTCAAACAATCTCAAATTCTCAATATTAACAATCGAGTATATCTGCATATAAGGAGGAAAATCAAGCTTAAATGCATTGTTACCAATATCTTCCAAAATTTTAAAAGGACCATAAAATATTGGTTTTAGCCCTTTACCTTCCCCTTAAAGTCTCACTTTTCTAATATATAACCAAAATTTGTCTCCAACTTGAAATTTGTGATCAACCCGGTGTTTATCATGCCTTGCCTTGTAGCTAATTTGACTTTTCTCAAGTTGTTCCTACACTGTATGATGTATAAACTAAATTTTCTATATGAACTTCCTTGCCTTATTGATGTCACTGTGACCATCAATGGAGACATCTTTCTCAAATATGAAGTCCAATGGCGATCTTGGAAAGTACCCATAACATGCCTCAAATGGCAATGTGTTTGTAGAAGAATGCTTTGTCCTATTATATGCATGTTGTATGTAATGCAACTGTTCATCCCACAACTTCAAATGTTTGCTGCAATATCCTCTAAGAAGATGAATGATTACTTTATTGACCCCCTCATTTTTTCCATATGTTTGTGGATGAAAGGATGTACTCTTCTTCAACTTTGTGTCCATCATGTCCCACAACTTCACCAAAAATTCCCAACAAATCGAGAATCTTGATCACTTACAATAGAAGCAGGAAGACTAAAATGAACCAAAATGTTTTGGAAGAAAATATGAGCTCTTTGTTCAGTTGTAATTTTCTTTTTACATGGTATTAATATGCACATTTTGTTGAACCTCTCTACAACTACATACAAGTAATCATGACCTTACCATGATAATGGAATACCTCCTACAAAATCCATTGAGAGACTCTCCCATGGACGTGAAGGTACCGGAAGTGGAGTGTACAATCCAAATTTCCTATTGCTAGGCTTACTTGTTGCATAGAAAGAACATCCTCTTATGAAATGAGAAACATTATCAAACATGAGTGGCCAATAACAATACTTTTGTAGATTCGCTACTATCTTGCCTGCACCAAAGTGTCTAGCAATCAATGAAGTGTGCACCTCCCTTATGATACTATTTATTTCTCCCTGTGGAATATACAACTTACCCAAATGATACAACAAACTATTATGTACATGATAATCCAACTCTTCAATTTGGTTTCCTTGACTCAATCTTGCATACACATCTTGAAAGTCACTATCATTTGCATATTGTGCAATGTAAGTCTCATGCAAAAGAGAATTATGCTTGAGTATAACAGATGAATTTACATTAGGCCTTGAAAGCATATCAACTACCTTATTGTAGACTCCCTTTTTATACCTCATAACCAAAAATGAAATTGTTGTAGAAATCCCATCCATCTCAAATGATGCAGGAGCATGAGGCTTAAAGATAAAAGGCTTCATTTTGTTCCAAAAATCCAAAAAAAGTTTACAAGCAAATGAGTGGGATCCTTTAGCTGTCAATTTACAAAGTTTTCTAGATAGTAATTGAGCTAGAATATAGGAATTTGAATGATTTTATAATTCATTCAAGTAGTTCAGACTTAGTTTAGATTCTCGAGTAAAATCTCAAGCAATTTAGGTATTTATCTAGGATTAGATAGATTCGATCCATTGACCGAGGATCGGATTGTTGGATGTAAAGTATTTATGTAAGTTTTGAACTATTGTAAGAGGATTTGACTGGATTTGGTTATGGAGAATTAGATTGTAAAAGAATTGGAATATCTCTATATCTCTGTGTATTGTTGAGTTCTAGTTTGGTCTGTAAACATAGAGTTTTGTATGATCTGGTGTTCTCATGTTTAAATTCCTCATTCACGGTGTATTAAGTTAAGTTGAATGTGTTTCGACCCCTAGAACATTAATTAGCTAAACTCTGAATTCATTAGTGAAGAACTAAACCCGGCAGAAGTGCTAAAATCATAGCAGAAGGAGGAAAAAGTCTGATAAACTTGTGAGGAAAACCGAAGAAGCCTAGAACCATCTGATAAAAAAAACCATTAGATCTATGGTAGCCACGTGCAAATCAGTGTTGAGGTTTAACCCAGAACTGGATGTGATATTTTATCAAACTAGGTTAATAGTGCAGTTGATTTGAGCCATCTGATTAGAGGAGCGAGATCCAATGGATATCGTGTGGAAAAGTGAACGGTGATTAATAAAATTTTCGGACCCGATGAGCAATTCAATTGTGGCTTAATTTCGTTGAAGTCCAAATGATCATAATTGTCCATTGTGGAGGCCACGATCCAACGGTGGTCACGTGGTAGAAGTATATGTGGGTTAGCCCAGATTTTGGACCCGAGAAATTATAAGTTGGAGCTTTGTTTCCTTTCGGTTTTAGGTAAGCGAGGTTCCACTATTTTCCGGGTAAATTTAGCAATTCGGCTATTTGAGTAGAATATCTAAGTTTGGAGGTGGATGACTGAAACTCCAAGGGAAATAGAAGAAGAACTTCCACCTACACTTGAGGAGATTGTTTCAGGATTTGAATGATTATCCCTTACACTTACAACCAGACCACCATTTTTGGTATCAGAGCAGCCTACTGACATTGAACATGATCTTAAGGATTAGAAAAAGAAATCCAACATGGTTTTCAAACTTGGAGGAAGAGGTGGTGGTCGAAGAAGAGGAAGACCAGTTGCAAGTGTTGAAGTGTTGGAAGCTATGCAATATATGAAATCTTGATTGGAAGCAATGGAAATGGGAAGAGATGCAGATGCTCGAGATATCAGTGAACCTAAAGTTGGAGTTGCAGAAGATGAGGAACCTGTAGATATAACTCCTAAAATGAGATTCTTTAAGTCAGTATTGAGATCCACATCTAAGTCTAGACTTGAAGTTTCAATCTATACAGGAAGATTAAGCCTTGAAGAATTGATACACTGAATTAATGACATGGAGAAATTCTTTGACTATTGTTACCGGGAATAGTGTCCACTCGGAAGCTACTATTCCCACTAAGACTGGTAGCTATCTTAGAAACAAACAAGTAAAGTCTATTTTCGCTCTCCTTTATGAAAATAGATATGAGTGGAACAAAGGAGACCAACCTTAGTCTTGCGCTTGATTTCCTCTCCTTCCTGATAGAGCTTTGTCGCTTCTTCTTCATCTGCCCAACTTCAAAGAGCACCTGTGGAATCACAGAAACATACTACTATCGAAGAACAAATATCTATATTCATAAATAACATAGGACAGGATGTGTGTTAACCATACAAATGTATATATAAACAAGTACACAAGAATATGGAGGAAAACTTGAATAGCTTTACTAATATGAAAAGTAGCAAGAGGATTACAACCATATGTTCTGACCCAGCATCATCCTTCAGCTAGAAAGCCCTTCTTCACCTCAAGTAAAGCTTAGATCACTGAACACTATGAATGTACACCAGAAAACCAACAACACTTCTCTGTAAGATACAAAATTCTAGCCTCTGGATCTCTGTGATGAGGAATCCATATATAGATGATTATAGGGAGGTGAGTCATCTTCTGGGATCTTGATTAGTGTCGTCTCTCTGATAGTTCCTGCTTCCACTTGGAGAATGATGATCTCTTACTCATCCCTGTTGGAAAACAGAGAGGCAAGTGTCAGAGGGGAAGCTTCTGGAAGATTCCATGATCTTCCACCTCGCATTTTGTCCCCGCCATTTGTCCATTTCCGACCATCGCACCCTACAGAGGAGCAATTCAGTATGCATCGCACCTTGTACATTGAGAAGGTGATATGCATCACACCCTCTGCACTGGGTTTTTAGTATGGTCCAGCTTTGACCATTTATGAGCAGATTTTAGTGGAGAACTTCTAGGAGATGATGTAATCAACTGACCTTGTTCCTTTAGGTAGTGAAGCAAAACTTTTAGGGACTTAGGAGCCCTCAATTTATGGACATTTATGATTGGGGTTGAAGTGCCCAAAAATGTCTATAACAGCTGCCCCCTAAAGCATGAGGTTGTTAATCTTTTTTATGTCAGGTGAAATGCTTTACTAAGAGGATCCAAAGTTTTTTCGAGCTGGGAGGTGACCTGTAATAAGATACAATACAATACATCATTTTGACAACATTTTTTCATGATCTAGCTGAGGCAGGCATTCCCATGCCTCAGCTTTATAAATTCACTTTCATGTACATAGTACAGACAACCATCTGTGTAGCAGACTGATGATCCGGACGGAGTCATCATCCTTTGATTTGAATGATCATCTGTTCGGAAATCATGTACATTTGATGTCTTTTTATTCCTGAATATATCGCAGCCCGGATGGATGAAACTAGATCTGGGGTCTTCAAAACTCGTTCCATCTTCACTCAGAGTACAAGTCGATCCATGTGAAAAATGTTATGGAGTCGAACATGGAAAGACATTGCCTGATTACCAGCCAATGATGTAAGCTGTTAATAGGCGCGAGAGGAGTCACCAAAAATGTCAATGATCCTCAAGGTACTACAGTACAATTCGCATGGTGTGAAAAAGGGACTTGGCGTCAAACACCACGCAAAATCTTCCAGTTGAAGGTCATTGATGTAAACCTGTCGCCAAAAGTGAGAAACTTTCCATTGAGGCATGCAAGCTTCAAAGTACTGAAAGGGTTGTTCTAAGTCAACTTCTTGGATAATGAGCTAATGTCGACAAGAAGTGACCCATCGCAGGAGGGCCTTAATGAATCCCACATCGACGACATAGAACGAAGCAAATAATTTTGGAGGTGAAAACAATCTGACGATACAGGGTTCAGGGTGGCGGTCATGAAGGAATGGAGCATGAATGTACTGCAGTGGGTGAGACACAGGTGAATTGTCTGAATGAATTCTCTTGAACATATTGGTGACACTGACGATGGATTGGTAGCATTAACCCCAAAGATGGACGGTGTGATGGACCAATGGTGATGACCAATGAACGCAACAACCCAACCTAGCATGGATGTGGAAGGAAAGTGTCACGTTCAAGAGCGACTTGCTACCAATAAAGCTTTCTCAAGTTTTCTTCCCAATTTTCCCCAGTCATTGCGGACCAGTACCTCTTTATTTTTGTCAAGCTTGAGGAGGATAACCTATGCTTGTTCTTTAATCCGCCCTTTGGGCGAACCTGTCGCTATATTTTAATGAGCCTAGCGACAGTGAAACTCATTCTCGTCCATTTGGATGAGTTTGTTGCTATTTGGTTTTAACGAGTTTAATGACGAAGATAACTCGGTCCCTTTCAATTTTAGAGAGTCTAAAAGGAATGGAAAGGAGACTCGAATGATTCTTTTTCCTCATGTAATCCCTTAAGTCCGAAAAAACGTAAAATAATACAAAAGGGATGAATTTTTGATAGTTTTAACGAGCCGAACAAGAGAAGCGCTCGATCTTTTTGTGTAATAATCCCTCAGGTCCAAAAAGATTAAAATCTAGAGGAGGGTTAACACTTCCGATGACTTTAACGAGCCAGAGAGGCCAATCGCTCGATAGTGTCACAAGGATGGCTAATAGAATCACTCTTCGCAGATGTTCCTCAAAGGGGTAAACAATCATATGGGGGTGAATGATCGGCTAAAAACAGAGTGGAGGTGATGATGAGGACACAATCAAGGCTCAAAAGCTGGCAATAAGGCATTCACAATGGTTATTTACTGGTTCATTTTTTAATGAGCTTAAACGTTGGGCGAAACATTTGCTCATGACTTATGTTTATTTTTTAACGAGCTTGAACTATGTGTTAAAACTACTCATGGGGGGTTTATTTTTTGACGAGATTGAACCCTGCAGTAACACTACTCGCTAGTCGTATGATAAGGATGTCTCATTCAAGATGCTATTTTGAAGGGGCTTACATCTTTTAAAGCTTTTCCCCGAATCCTTTCTTTATGCAAGCTAGGAAACGACTAGCCTTATGGGTTTAAAGGGTTAGAGGTCCTACAAATTTAAAAAATAAATAGCCGCTCTTCGCTTGCATGCGGAAAGGTTTGCATGCCCCCAGGTATAGCAAAAAATTTCCAAGTTACCATGAAAGTTCCGCACGAAGCGGATCGAATGCTTTCATGGCGATGTCTACCAAAATAGACAAAGGGGAGTGGTGCAAACGCATGCCACTCAGCATAACCTTAACGAAGGTATCTTATTCCAGCCTAATCCCATTCCTGTAAGGAAGGGTGTGTCAGACTAGTCATATATCCCTCGCGCAAAATCCACTCTATACCAAAGGTTTTCCTGCCGAAATAGACCAGGGTGCATGCACCTTGGGTTTCAATCACATCCTCTTGAATCACTCGCGCTTATTAGGTGGACAGACTGGAAATCGATGAGACATTTCTTGCATGAAAATACCATTTAGGGATCGCATTTGACTATTTTCAATGTGTGAACCGAGGAATGATATTTGGTCTACGAGCTTGACCATTCTGCCTTCGTGCAGAAAACACATTACTCTAAAGAGTGAGGAGACAATGGCTCCCATGCAATAAATATAGTCGCATCCAAGGAGTAGGTTATAATCCAAGGGTCCTTGAACTACCATCACGTTCATGTGAACTATTTTCCTTCTCAAAGTAATGGGCACATTTGGAAGGATTCCTAAAGGTCGACTGGTTCCTTTGTCAAAGCCTGTCAGATTTCTCATTTCAGGAAAAAGAAATGGCGAACCAAGTTTTTTCCAAGCAGTTGAGGAAAGGATACTCACAGAAGCCCCTTCATCGATGATGGTACAAGCCATAACCATTTTGTAAGCTTGTAAAATTATTCTAAATGGTACACTATCTGGTAAACAGGGTCTGCCTAGTAGATTCCAGTGGAAGGAAACGACTAGGTTGCTTGGTGGTGGGACCGAATAGACGGCCGGATATGACTCTGATGAACTTCCTTCCTGCGATAAAGGAACGAGAGGACTGCCCCCAAGTTCATCGGAGTCTGTGTTGATGAAAATAATTTGAACGGTGTCGTTCTCTTTCTCTTCAGTGATAGTATCATTCGAAGATGAACACTCTAAAGGCAAGACCAGGCCAACTGTCATCTCGAACTTTTGACTTTCGTCTGGTATGGATTCAGAGGGTGCATTTTCAGTGATAGACACTTTGGCCGAACACAGTGACAGGTGTTACAAAAAAATATCGTCACCTTGATTATTTGCAGTCAGTATGGGTCTATCATCACTTGTACTGACCTCCTAAGCAAGTCTCAGACCTCAGCTCTTCAAAATAAGCTTTGGAAATGAGAGAAAGACATCAAAAAGCAATGTAACTCT
>APFE030798887.1:0-21410 GCA_000404065.3 Pinus taeda
TTCAGCTTGGAAACCCATTTACACCACACAATTTTCCTGTCTTTCGAAAGCTCAACCAGATCCCATGTGCCGTTCTTACCTAAGACCATCATTTCATCCTTCATGACTGCTTTCCACTTGTCACTTTTCGAACCTTTTATTGCTTCCTGATAGCATAGAGGTTCATCATCATTAGCAGTAAATGCAACTGAAGTAACATAATCATCATACCTTCTCGGTGGTCGTTTGATTCTTGTCGACCTCCTTAAGGATGTTTCTGGCGCTTCCTCGATTGGCTGACTACCATTTGTAGGAACTTTTTAATGATCAATATCTGAGACCTGTTCTTGATCTATACCTGAACCCTGTTCATGTTCCGATTCTGAAACCTGTTCATGGCTAGTATCTGAACTCTGGTCATCATGAGTATCATTAAAAATGCTATCAAACTGAATGTGCTGAAAGTCAGATACATCATCATGTTTCAATCTACTATCTATATCTAACTGTACAAGAGTGCATTCATTAAACTTTACATCTCTGGTGATGATGATTTTTCTGTTAGTAGGATCCCACAATCTATATCCCTTTGTTCCAACACCATACCCAACAAAGATATACCTTTTAGACTTTGGATCTAATTTAGTTCGCTAATGTTTAGGCACTAGAGCATATACATCACAACCAAACGCTCTAAGTTTTGAATAGTCACAAGGGTGACCAATCCATACCTCTTTAGGAATCTTGCAGCCTATCACCATCGATAGAGATCAATTTATCAGATAACAAGCTGTTTCCACCGCTTCCATCCACAACTCCTTTCGCAACCTAACGTTACTCAACATACTCCTTACTCTCTCTAGAAGAGTCCTATTCATGCGTTCAGAAACTCCATTTTGCTGAGGAGTATAAAATATGGTCTTATGTCTCTCGATCCCTGCATCCCTGCAATAGCTGTCAAACTCCTTGGAAGTAAACTCACCACCATTGTTAGTTCTTAAACATTTTATTGTTCTACCAGTGTTGTTTTCTACCAATGCTCTAAACTGCTTGAAAACTGAAAAAACATCATGCTTCCTTTTCAACATGTAGACCCACACTTTCCTATAATAGTCATTAATAAACGATACAAAATATGACAAGCCACCATATGAGGTTGTAGGGGCTGGACCCCAAACATCTGAATGGATATAATCAAGTATTCCTTTACTAGTATGTTTGCCTGTTTTAAACTTTTGTTTAATTTGCTTTCCAAACAGACAATGCTTATAGAAATCTAACTTTCCAGATGTTAGATTTGGAAGTAACTTGCGATCACCCAAAATTTTCAACCTTCTTTCACTCATATGCCCCAATCTTTGATGACATAAGTGAATGGAATTACTGTGATGTTCAGACACCATAGACACATAATTTGACCCTGTACTTCCTTCTAACTGAAATAGATTTCCTACCTTCTTAACTTTCATAACTAGTAAAATACCTTTGTAAATTTTCATTACTCCACCTTGAATTATATTTTTATATCCATTTGAATCAAGTGTTCCTAATGAAATCAAATGTTTTCTTAAATCTAGTACATGCCTCACATCAGTTAACATTTTAGTTGTCCCATCAAACATTTGCAGTTGTATACTCCCAATCCCCACAATATTACATGTTACATCATTACCCATGTACACAACTCTATCATTAATTGATTTATATGTCTTAAACCATTCTTTATGGATACACATGTGGTTTGATGCCACCAGAATCTAACAACCAATGTTGATCATGATTTGACACATTAACTGATAATACTTCATCACTCATACCTGAACCAGATGTCGAAGCTGTATCTATCGTATTTGCCTCCTTCTTCTCTGTCGAAGAATCTACTTTAGAAGTTTGTTGCTGTTGCTTCCAGCAGTCCTTCCTTAAATGCCCTAATTTTCCACAAAACTAAAACTTTACCTTACTCTTCTTCCCTTTCGACTTTGAACGTGAGTCGCTCGGCCTCCTGGAGCGTCTTTCTTTCGAACGACCTCTAACCATCATAGCTTCTGATGTAGAGGTTTATGAATGCGACTTTCTCCTTGTTTCTTCCAATAATAAGGATGCAACTACATCATCAAACTCAATAGTTTCTGATGAACTAAGACTTATAGAAGTAACAAAATGATCCCATGACTCGGGAAATGAGCACAATAAAGTAATAGCTTTATCCTTGGATTGAATTTTTACTTCTATACTTCGTAATTGCACAAGAAGAGTATTAAAAGCATTTAAATGATCAACAATCGATGTACCTTCCTTATTTTGCAAACTGTACAATTGTCGCTTCAGGAGAATCCTATTGGTTAAGGATTTGGTCATGTACAGTTTCTCCAGTTTCATCCACAAACCAGCAACTGTTGTCTCTTACACTATATTAAACAGGACATCATCAGCTACACACAGTCGAATAGCACTTATTTCTCTTTCATCCATCTCGGCCCATTCATTATCTGTGATGTCGTAAGGCTGTTTGGGTTTTCCCAACAATGCCTTTGCCACACCATGTTGGACAAGCAAATCGTACATCTTCGCCTTCCATATCTCGAAATAATTTTTGCCATTAAACTTCTCAATTTCAAACCGGGCACTCTGAGTTTTTGCCATTTTGTATCAACCAAAAGACACAATAATCTCGAAAATCCATCTTTTAAATACCAACAATTAATAAAAAAAAACAGTGTATGCCTTATATTACACTGCCTTTGTTTTTTAAAAAACTAACAAACTTATTTTTTGTGTGAATTACAATACATAAAAAACTGAGTATCAAATTGTACCAATTCTACAATTTGTGGCAAATATATATCACAACACACCACAAATAGGGATACTCAAAATCAGCACACCACAACCCGGTTGGCTCTTCAAACAAATCCGCAACTCGACCCAGTATTTATTACCGATGCAGTTGATTCTTTCAAATCGTGCTTATCAGTGTCAATATAATCAACAACGGTGGCCAATAAAATATCAAATCTAGATCTAAGATGCCACACCCAACAAGAATTGACAAGGACAAAGCTCTAAAAAATCCAACCTTAATGTAAATAGAATGACTGAAGATTGGCTACGCTTAGAGGCAAAGGTGTGCATCTATTTATTTTAACACAACACCCTCACGCAATGAATAAACCAGCTTAACACGCAGTTCCACACATGGTTTCAACGTAGGTTTAAAAAACAAAAAATACCTCCACGCAGGTTGGACAACAGTCCAACATGCCTCTGGAAATCAACTGCGCTACACCTCCACGCAACACCAGGCACCAACGCTCCAGCAATGCACCAGCAATAAATTGAATACCACCTCCACGCAGCAATGAATTAAATACCTCCACTCAGCGCACCAACAGCTTTGTAATACACCAGCACCAGGAATTACATGCGCCCTTCAATCACTCCGCATCGGCCATGAATAGCCCCCATCGCCATGGCGATAAGAAGTAAACCGATGCATTTTTGTTGCTGCCATGCACCACTAGCACACACCACCAGCAATCAACAAAATTATACACAAATTATGTTGCGGGACTGGTTGCCATAAAAGGGCGTCGAGCAGATTTCGTAGTCATAGAAGCTGCTCCAATACACCACGCAGCAATCCTCCTTATGTAGATACGCTCCACGCATCAGCACCAGTAGACATACGCAGATACGCTCCATGCAGAGAACAATCGACCTCCACGCAGGTGGAACAAACGACCTCCACGCAGCAATGTTCTCTGGTTTGCATGCTGGCAATTCACCTCAAACATTGCTCTAATACCATTTGTTAGAGGCAAGGTGTGAAGCAATCAAACAAATATATACACAGTAATTAAATCATGCACAGAAGAAACAGAAAATTAACGTGGTTGACCCAACCAATCTGGGCTACGTCCACCAAACATAGGCATCGGCAACACTTTATTAATCAAACAGAAGATTACAAAATTAATCAAGTTCCTCACAAACTCTCACCCAAAACAATCCATATGGACATCTGATTTATAGCTAAGAGAATCTAACTGCCTCATAAATCCTCTCACATCAAATATAGGATGCATTAACTCTCTCCCAACAACCTAGAGCTAATCTAGCAACAAATTCCTATTGTTGTCACACACTGAGATTTTTGCGTATTTTAATGAAACACGAAATCTCAATAATTGTTACACAAAGTGAAACTAATGGCAACTATAGATTCATTTAAGTGATATATATTTTAGGCTTTCAAGTTTATCAAAATAATTTGTACTTATTTAAAGTACACATGACATGACCACATATATTTATGAATGAAGATATATGATTTTCCTTCCAAGAAATATATTTCTCTATGACAAACACAAATTTGGAATTATGTTTAGTAACAAGCAAGAAAGAGAACTTAGCGAACTATTGAAGGTAACAAAAGAAAGGATTTGATTCCAATTGAGATAATGGGTGCAATCTAGTTAACATATGAAGAAATCGACAATATTTAAATTTATTATTCTATTCTTTGGTTTGAAAACGAAAACAAGTTCATCTACTTTCCATATCAAACCTTTGATGGTGTAGAAGAGGAATAAAATTCTCTTGAAATCAAATATTGTTTATTCATTTATTAAAATATAAATAATCCTCAACTTGAAATCCATAAGTTAAAATAGGTACGTCTATCATCTTAATTAGTGAAAAAAAATATTTATAGAAACTTATTATATATTATTTTAAGTATATATTGGCATTATTGAAGTTAATATTAAATTATTGAAAATATATTTTTAGTTGTTGTAACACAGTGAATATATCTAAATTATTTGAACGTTTCTTTGAGCATAATTTATAATTCTAATGTCATTTCTTCCAACTTGTACGATTGATTATGAATTTTAACACAAAAAATTAATTCTTTAGAAAGATGCAATTTGTTAGCTTGATTTAAAATGTTTGAATCTTTTGTAGTGTATAGGGTTTTATTTTTAGTTCTATGTGATGTTGTCACATGACCACTAACTCAAAGAAATGTAGAGATTCGTCAAGAAAAAGATTATGAGAGGGAAAGTAATATTGAATATATGTAAAATATTAATGATGAGTATTGCATGACAAGCTCATCATACTACCTTTGAGTGAGAATTGGAACACTATGCATTAAAAATAAAAAACAAAATATACTACAATGATACCTAGAAATTAAAATCCAAAAATTCAAATTGAAAGTTGAGTGAGATTCATAAATATTCTAAAAATTTAAAAATTGTACTAAAATTTATAGTTCCAATCTACCCATTTGATGATAATCCTAGGAATACAATGGGTATGGCGGATTGTGTGACCTTTCCTCTTCTCAATTAGTCTTTGTTTGTCTTAATTTTTGCAATTGGCTGGATTATGCTTAAGTGACAACATTGTTAAGCAATGACCATCTGTTCTTGTCAAGCCTTATTATAGTTGTGATCTTATTCAGCTGTCTAAGTAAGAAATTTAGATTATGATAAATTTATTTAAATATCTTAATTAATGTTAAGATCTTCTTGTCATATTGCCAAGTATCTCTTAAATTTCCATTAAGACATTGTTAAAAGATCCTGCCGAAGTGGTTTTGTTCCACTTAGTCAGTGAAAGATAAACTTTGTTGTATTCTATAAATTGGGAAACACAAAGAGAATCTGAAGAAAAAAATCACAAAGGAACATAAAAATAATTTTGAAATACTTAATCAATTAGGACTCATCCATGCCCATATATAGAAATATAAAATTATTGCAGGCAGCTCCGATAATTGGAAGCTGGAGGAAGCAAAACTCTATGGGAGGTGGAGGGCGAAATATAGCTATTAGCCATGGTCATATTGTTGTTTGAACTTTGGTGAATCCATACTTTGAGAACATATCGACTCACACCAACTCCTTCATAGAAATTCTGCACAGCTCCGTCCTCATGTTTCTATCATCTCCACTCCATACTCTACACTCCTGCTTGTGCATGAACATTGATCTCAATCACTTGCCTATTATTCCCACTATTACATTGATCTAAATCGATTTCCTATTACAAATGCGGCTTTGCTTTTACTTTTGAAAAATTTAGGGTATAACCTTGGGTTATTTTATATAAGCATTTTTCAAAATTTATAAGTTTCTACCTTTCTCATAATTAGGAAATGATTATTTATTAAATTATTTTATAATATTAGATTATAATAAAGTATTCTAATTTTTAATATTATTTTTAAAATTATTATATAAATATTTTATAGATTTCTTAGTGCAGTCGATAAAATTTTAAATAAATTTTTATCCTACACTTTTATATACGAGTGTTTATAAACTTAAAATAAAATTCTATTCTTAACATTTTCAATAATTTTTATATTATTATTAATGAATATCACCATAATAACGTACCAAATATATTCTACATTTTTATATATCAATGATTATAAACTTTTTAATAACCTTCTACCCTTAACGTTTTCAATGCTCTTTATATTATTATTAATGAACATCACCACAATAATGTCCAAAGGGATGCTCCAATGAGCCTATGGTAGGCTCTTGGAACTAGAATGGGAGAAGATTAAAACTTGAAATTGACTTTTGAATGCAATCAACAAGTTGATTGGACTTCGATAAAGCAATGATGAAATACCTACACAGCAACAAGATATTTTCCCTCTCCTTTCAAGATCTGGAACATTTTGTGTAACATACTGAGTTAAAACACTAACTCCTCTCCTATTATCACTCCCTTTTAATGGATCCCACTTCATACATTTGCAGATATTCAAGAAATTACGTCTCATATCCCAAATTTCATTCATCTGACCTAGAATGAAGCCTTGATACAAGAAGTATCTCTGATAGAGATGGATGATTCAATGATGGAGATGCTAAAGGGTTATGGATCAGATCCTTCTAAAAGTTGGTAAACAATCCTTCCAAAATAAACCATTTTTTTTCTTCCGAAATGAGGCAAAAAAAATTCAAAAATGTGGCAAAAATCCTTGGACCCCACAAAGTCTCTCCAAATAGTCTCCTCACTTATTATTCATGAGCTATGAACCTTATAATTTATTATTTTCTTTTCTTACTTGAACAGGTCTGAACCAAATTATTGAGTTGCTCCTTCTCACTTGTAAATTATAATGCATTCAAGATCTACAATATGGCGACCTTTCTAGTAGTTGGATCGACTTATCAACTAGCTGGACTTGCTTGTGAAATTGAAAAATGTATAGTGAATATTCTAAAAATTCTTACTTCTCAAAAGTGAGGAGGTGGATGACGTTACTTATATGACTAGAAATGTCTTGGAAAAAAAATCCAAACACAATATTTCAAACTACGCTATTTAAATATGTAACTTTCTATTTTCATTTGGATAGACCTTGGCATTAATGAAAAATTATCTAAAACATCATACAGTAATGTTCATCACAATCAAATATTATAATACGATTCTCACATTATGATGTAAAGAAATTTCAATTTCTTTGCAAGAAGAGGCAATGTTTGTCACTATGTGAAGTTATGTAACATTATCTATTACAAACACACTCACATACATAACATAATCCATTAAAAAAACACACACATACATATGCACCATATAATGCACGCATGTATTTTAAAAAATATTATTAATATGAAAGTAATTACTAAACATAAATAAAAATTTCAATATGAATATTCTTTAAATAAAGAAATAAAAATAGGGAAAATTTTCTCAACACAACCAAAAGTTCCTTTTTGAAACCAGTAGAATAAATATGCATAACTCCTTTATGAATTTACAATTCTCTTCTAGAAAATGTATTTCATTGCGTGTCATGACTACAATATTTCAATGATTTTGTTAATTAAAAAAAAATTATGTGAGAGATAAAAAGAGAATTTCATTGAAAATAAGAATCTCTTATTTCCTTTATCGATGCTTTAACCATCACAGTATAGGGAGAGGGGTGGAATTTATTTATTATTCAACATGAATTTTATGCATGTTATTTAAAGAAATAATAATAAAAGAAAATTCAATGTGAAGTAAAATATTTAAATTTCTACCTTAAGTAAAATATTGCAAGATTCAATACATACATGCTTGAATGCATATATATAAAGAAATTGAAAGTATAATGCCTATTATAATTAAAACATTTGAGGGAGAAGTGTCAACCATTCCATGTTCATGTAATTGAGATGCACGTGCACACATATAAATATGAAAATTAGAAGTCACAATCATCATACCTTCTCGGTGGCCGTTTGATTCTTGTCGACCTCCTTAAGGATGTTTCTGGCGCTTCCTCGATTGGCTGACTACCATTTGTAGGAACTTTTTAATGATCAGTATCTGAGACTTGTTCATGATCTATACCTGAACCCTGTTCATGTTCCGATTCTGAAACCTGTTCATGACTAGTATCTGAACTATGGTCATCATGAGTATCATTAAAAATGCTATCAAACTGAATGTGCTGAAAGTCAGATACATCATCATGTTTCAATCTACTATCTATATCTAACTGTACAAGAGTGTATTCATTAAACTTTACATCTCTGTTGATGATGATTTTGCGGTTAGTAGGATCCCACAATCTATATCCCTTTGTTACAACACCATACCCAACAAAGATATACCTTTTAGACTTTGGATCTAATTTAGTTCGCTAATGTTTAGGCACTAGAGCATATGCATCACAACCAAACGCTCTGAGTTTAGAATAGTCACAAGGGTGACCAATCCATACCTCTTTAGGAATATTGCAGCCTATCACCGTCGATAGAGATCGGTTTATCAGATAACAAGCTGTTTCCACCGTTTCCATCCACAACTCCTTTCACAACCTAACGTTACTCAACATACTCCTTACTCTCTCTAGAAGAGTCCTATTCATGCGTTCAGAAACTCCATTTTACTGAGGAGTATAAACTATGGTCTTATGTTTCTCGATCCCTGCATCCCTGCAATAGCTGTCAAACTCCTTGGAATTAAACTCACCACCATTGTTAGTTCTTAAACATTTTATTTTTCTACCAGTGTTGTTTTCTACCAATGCTCTAAACTGCTTGAAAATTGAAAAAAACATCAGGCTTCCTTTTCAACATGTAGACCCACACTTTCCTAGAATAGTCATTAATAAACAATACAAAATATGACGAGCCACCATATGAGGTTGTAGGGGCTGGACCCCAAACATCTGAATTGATATAATAAAGTATTCCTTTACTAGTATGTTTGCCTGTTTTAAACTTTTGTTTAATTTGCTTTCCAAACAGACAATGCTTATAGAAATCTAACTTTCCAGACGTTAGATTTGGAAGTAACTTGCGATCACCCAAAATTTTCAACCGTCTTTCACTCATATGCCCCAATCTTTGATGACATAAGTGAATGGAATTACTATCATGTTCAGACACCATAGACACATAATTTGACCCTGTACTTCCTTCTAACTGAAATAGATTTCCTACCTTCTTAACTTTCATAACTAGTAAAATACCTTTGTAAATTTTCATTACTCCACCTTGAATTACAGTTTTATATCCATTTGAATCAAGTGTTCCTAATGAAATCAAATGTTTTCTTAAATATAGTACATGCCTCACATCAGTTAACATTTTAGTTGTCCCATCAAACATTTGCAGTTGTATACTCCCAATCCCCACAATATTACATGTTACATCATTACCCATGTACACAACTCCATCATTAATTGATTTATATGTCTTAAACCATTCTTTATGGATACACATGTGGTTTGATGCACCAGAATCTAACAACCAATGTTGATCATGATTTGACACATTAACTGATAATACTTCATCACTCATACCTGAACCAGATGTCGAAGCTCTATCTGTCGTATTTGCCTCCTTCTTCTCTGTCGAAGAATCTACTTTAGAAGTTTGTTGATGTCGCTTCCAGCAGTCCTTCTTTAAATGCCCTAATTTGCCACAAAACTAACACTTTACCTTACTCTTCTTCCCTTTCGACTTTGAACGTCAGTCGCTCGGCCGCCTGGAGCGTCTTTCTTTCGAACGACCTCTAACCATCATAGCTTCTAATGTAGAGGTTTATGAATGCGACCTTCTCCTTGTTTCTTCCAATAATAAGGATGCAACTACATCATCAAACTCAATAGTTTCTGATGAACTAAGACTTATAGAAGTAACAAAATGATCCCATGACTTGGGCAATGAGCATAATAAAGTAATAGCTTTATCCTCGGATTTAATTTTTACTTCTATACTTCGTAATTGCACAAGAAGAGTATTAAAAGCATTTAAATGATCAGCAATCGATTTACCTTCCTTCTTTTGCAAACTGTACAACTGTCGCTTCAGGAGAATCCTATTGGTTAAGGATTTGGTCATGTACAGTTTCTCCAGTTTCGTCCACAAACCAGCAGCTATTGTCTCTGACACTATATTAAACAGGACATCATCAGCTACACATAGTCGAATAGCACTTATTTCTCTTTCATCCATCTCGGCCCACTCATTATATGTGATGTTGTAAGGCTGTTTGGATTTTCCCAACAATGCCTTTGCCACACCATGTTGGACAAGCAAATCGTACATCTTCACCTTCCAGATCTCGAAATTATTTTTGCCATTAAACTTCTCAATTTCAAACCGGGCACTCTGAGTTTTCGCCATTTTGTATCAACCAAAAGACACAATAATCTCGAAAATCATCTTTTAAATACCAACAATTAATAAAAAAAAACTGTGTATGCCTTATATTACACTGCCTTTGTTTTTTAAAAAACTAACAAACTTATTTTTTGTGTGAATTACAATACATAAAAAACTGAGTATCAAATTGTACCAATTCTACAATTTGTGGCAAATATATATCACAACACACCACAAATAGGGATACTCAAAATCAGCACACCACAACCCGGTTGGCTCTTCAAACAAATCCGCGACTCGACCCAGTATTTATTACCGATGCAGTTGATTCTTTCAAATCGTGCATATCATTGTCAATATAATCAACAACGGTGGCCAATAAAATATCAAATCCAGATCTAAGATGCCACACCCAACAAGCATTGACAAGGACAAAGCTCTAAAAAATCCAACCTTAATGTAAATAGAACGACTACAGATTGACTACGCTTAGAGGCAAAGGTGTGCATCTATTTATTTTAACACAACACCCTCACGCAATGAATAAACCAGCTTAACACGCACTTCCACACATGGTTTCAACATAGGTTTAAAAAACAAAAAATACCTCCACGCAAGTTGGAAAGCAGTCCAACACGCCTCTGGAAATCAACTGCGCTCCACCTCCACGCAACACCAGGCACCAACGCTCCAGCAATGCACCAGCAATAAATTGAATACCACCTCCACGCAACAATGAATTAAATACCTCCACTCAGCGCACCAACAACTTTGTAATACACCAGCACCAGGAATTACATGCGCCCTTCAATCACTCCGCATCGGGCATGAATACCCCCCATCGCCATGGCCATAAGAAGTAAACCGATGCATTTTTGTTGCTGCCATGCACCACCAGCACACACCACCAGCAATCAACAAAATTATACACAAATTATGCTGCGGGACTGGTTGCCATAAAAGGGCGTCGAGCATATTTCGTAGTCGTAGAAGCTTCTCCAATACACCACACATCAATCCTCCTTATGTAGATATGCTCCACGCATCAGCACCAGTGGACATACGCAGATACGCTCCATGCAGAGAACAATCGACCTCCACACAGGTGGAACAAACGACCTCCATGCAGCAATGTTCTCTGGTTTGCACGCTGGCAATTCACCTCAAACATTGCTCTAATATCATTTGTTAGAGGCAAGGTGTGAAGCAACCAGGCAAATATATACACAGTAATTAAATCATGCACAGAAGAAACAGAAAATTAACGTGGTTGACCCAACCAATCTGGGCTACGTCCACAAAACATAGGCATCGGCAATTCTTTATTAATCAAACAGGAGATTACAAAATTAATCAAGTTCCTCACAAACTCTCACCCAAAACAATCCATATGGACATCTGATTTATAGCTAAGAGAATCTAACTGCCTCATAAATCCTCTCACATCAAATATAGGATGCATTAACTCTCTCCCAACAACCTGGAGCTAATCTAGCAACAAATTACTATTGTTGTCACACACTGAGATTTTTTCCTATTTTAATGAAACACGAAATCTCAACAATTGTTACACAAAGTGAAACTAATGGCAACTATAGATTCATTTAAGTGATATATATTTTAGGCTTTCAAGTTTATCAAAATAATTTGTACTTATTTAAAGTACACATGACATGGCCACATATATTTATGAATGAAGATATATGATTTTCCTTCCAAGAAATATATTTCTCTATGACAAACACAAATTTGGAATTATGTTTAGTAACAAGCAAGAAAGAGAATTTAGGGAACTATTGAAGGTAACAAAAGAAAGGATTTGATTCCAATTGAGATAATGGGTGCAATCTAGTTAACATATGAAGAAATCGACAATATTTAAATTTATTATTCTATTCTTTGGTTTGAAAATGAAAACAAGTTCATCTACTTTCATATCAAACCTTTGATGGTGTACAAGAGGAATAAAATTCTCTTGAAATCAAATATTGTTTATTCATTTATTAAAAGATAAAGAATCCTCAACTTGAAATCCATAAGTTAAAATAGGTACGTCTATCATCTTAATTAGTGAAAAAAAATATTTATAGAAACTTATTATATATTATTTTAAGTATATATTGGCATTATTGAAGTTAATATTAAATTATTGAAAATACATTTTTAGTTGTTGTAACATAGTGAATATATCTAAATTATTTGAACGTTTCTTTGAGCATAATTTATAATTCTAATGTCATTTCTTCCAACTTGTACGATTGATTATGAATTTTAACACAAAAAATTAATTCTTTAGAAAGATACAATTTGTTAGCTTGATTCAAAATGTTTGAATCTTTTGTAATGTATAGGGTTGTATTTTTAGTTCTATGTGATGTTGTCACATGACCACTAACTCAAAGAAATGTAGAGATTCGTCAAGAAAAAGATTATGAGAGGGAAAGTAATATTGAATATATGTAAAATATTAAGGATGAGTATTGCATGACAAGCTCATCATACTACCTTTGAGTGAGAATTGGAACACTATGCATTAAAAATAAAAAACAAAATATACTACAATGATACCTAGAAATTAAAATAAAAAAATTCAAATTGAAAGTTGAGTGAGATTCATAAATCTTCTAAAAATTAAAAAATTGTACTAAAATTTATAGTTCCAATCTACCCATTTGATGATAATCCTAGGAATACAATGGGTATGGTGGATTGTGTGACCTTTCCTCTTCTCAATTAGTCTTTGTTTGTCTTAATTTTTGCAATTGGCTGGATTGTGCTTAAGTGACAACATTGTTAAGCAATGACCATCTGTTCTTGGCAAGCCTTATTATAGTTGTGGTCTTATTCAGCTGTCTAAGTAAGAAATTTAGATTATGATAAATTTATTTAAATATCTTAATTAATGTTAAGATCTTCTTGGCATATTGACAAGTATCTCTTAAATTTCCATTAAGACATTGTTAAAAGATCCCGCCGAAGTGGTTTTGTTCCACTTAGTCAGTGAAAGCTAAACTTTGTTGTATTCTATAAATTGGGAAACACAAAGAGAATCTGAAGAACAAAATCACAAAGGAACATAAAAATAATTTTGAAATACTTAATCAATTAGGACTCATCCATGCCCATATATAGAAATATAAAATTATTGCGGGCAGCTCCGATAATTGGAAGCTGGAGGAAGCAAAACTCTATGGGAGGTGGAGGGCGAAATATAGCTATTAGCCATGGTCATATTGTTGTTTGAACTTTGGTGAATCCACACTTTGAGAACATATCGACTGACACCAACTCCTTCATAGAAATTCTGCACAGCTCCGTCCTCATGTTTCTATCATCTCCACTCCATACTCTACACTCCTGCTTGTGCATGAACATTGATCTCAATCACTTGCCTATTATTCCCACTATTACATTGATCTAAATCGATTTCCTATTACAAATGCGGCTTTGCTTTTAATTTTGAAAAATTTAGGGTATAACCTTGGGTTATTTTATATAAGCATTTTTCAAAATTTATAAATTTCTACCTTTCTCATAATTAGGAAATGATTATTTATTAAATTATTTTATAATATTAGATTATAATAAAGTATTCTAATTTTTAATATTATTTTTAAAATTATTTATAAATATTTTATAGATTTCTTAGTGCAGTCTATAAAATTTTAAATAAATTTTTATCCTACACTTTTATATACCAGTGTTTATAAACTTTAAATAAAATTCTATTCTTAACATTTTCAATAATTTTTATATTATTATTAATGAATATCACCATAATAACGTACCAAATATATTCTACATTTTTATATATCAATGATTATAAACTTTTTAATAACCTTCTACCCTTAATGCTTTCAATACTCTTTATATTATTATTAATGAACATCACCACAATAATGTAAAAAGGGATGCTCAAATGAGCCTATGGTAGGCTCTTGGAACTAGAATGGGAGAAGATTCAAACTTGAAATTGACTTTTGAATGCAATCAACAAGTTGATTGGACATCGATACAGCAATAATGAAATACCTACATAGCAACAAGATATTTTCCCTCTCCTTTCAAGATCTGGAACATTTTGTGTAACATACTGAGTTAAAACACTAACTCCTCTCCTATTATCACTCCCTTTTAATGGATCCCACTTCATACATTTGCAGATATTCAAGAAATTATGTCTCATATCCCAAATTTAATTCATCTGACCTAGAATGAAGCCTTGATACAAGAAGTATCTCTGATAGAGATGGATGATTCAATGATGGAGATGCTAAAGGGTTATGGATCAGATCCTTCTAAAAGTTGGTAAACAATCCTTCCAAAATAAACCATTTTTTTTCTTCCGAAATGAGGCAAAAAAATTCAAAAATGTGGCAAAAATCCTTGGACGCCACAAAGTCTCTCCAAATAATCTCCTCACTTATTATTCATGAGCTATGAACCTTATAATTTATTATTTTCTTTTCTTACTTGAACAGGTCTGAACCAAATTATTGAGTTGCTCCTTCTCACTTGTAAATTATAATGCATTCAAGATCTACAATATGGCGACCTTTCTAGTAGTTGGATCGACTTATCAACTAGCTGGACTTGCTTGTGAAATTGAAAAATGTATAGTGAATATTCTAAAAATTCTTACTTCTCAAAAGTGAGGAGGTGGATGACGTTACTTATATGACTAGAAATGTCTTGGAAAAAAAATCCAAACACAATATTTCAAACTACGCTATTTAAATATGTAACTTTCTATTTTCATTTGGATAGACCTTGGCATTAATGAAAAATTATCTAAAACATCATACAATAATGTTCATCACAATCAAATATTATAATACGATTCTCACATTATGATGTAAAGAAATTTCAATTTCTTTGCAAGAAGAGGCAATGTTTGTCACTATGTGAAGTTATGTAACATTATCTATTACAAACACACTCACATACATAGCATAATCCATTACAAAAACACACACATACATATGCACCATATAATGCACGCATGTATTTTAAAAAATATTATTAATATGAAAGTAATTACTAAACATAAATAAAAATTTCAATATGAATATTCTTTAAATAAAGAAATAAAAATAGGGAAAATTTTCTCAACACAACCAAAAGTTCCTTTTTGGAACCAGTAGAATAAATATGCATAACTCCTTTATGAATTTACAATTGTCTTCTAGAAAATGTATTTCAATACGTGTCATGACTACAATATTTCAATGATTTTGTTAATTAAAAAAAAATTATGTCAACTTTATATATAGAGAGATGAAAAGAGAATTTCATTGAAAATAAGAATCTCTTATTTCCTTTATCGATGCTTTAACCATCACAGTATAGGGAGAGGGGTGGAATTTATCTATTATTCAACATGAATTTTATGCATGTTATTTAAAGAAATAATAATAAAAGAAAATTCAATGTGAAGTAAAATATTTAAATTTATACCTTAAGTAAAATATTGCAAGATTCAATACATACATGCTTGAATGCATATATATAAAGAAATTGAAAGTATAATGAATATTATAATTAAAACATTTGAGGGAGAAGTGTCAACCATTCCATGTTCATGTAATTGAGATGCACGTGCACACATATAAATATGAAAATTAGAAGTCACAATGTATTAGGCATCTCTAAAGATAAATCATTCAAATTGGAAGATATTTTTTAATTTCTTTTCCAATTTGATTTTTTTTAGAATTTGATCCCTCTCAATGGCAAATAAATTCTCAACTACATGGATCTTATAGAACAAAATTTATTTAAAAAACATAATGAAATTTTCCATTCAACTATACTTATAACTTTGAATGATACTGGTACAAGGAAATTAAAAGTTGTTGATAAGGGCCAATTGATGCCATTTTGTTTCTTAAGGTGACACATTATGTTGATTGATGTATATCAGCACCTCTAGATGTAGTTATGCTAGTTGATAGTTGGAGTGTGTATGGGGGATTAGTAGACTATTGTTGACCAAGGTTGACTATGGTCAACTATGGTTGAATGTGGTTTTATATGGTCATCTATCGTTGATTGTGGTTGTATATGGGTGTTAATATTTTATTTTGGTTTAGATATAGTTTTATAAGAGTGAGTATGAATGAATTTTGTTGCCCATTGTTTTCTTTTCTAAACTATAATTGACCATGGTAGATTATGGTTCAATAATTAGACCACCTTAACTTTAGTTGTCCATGCTTTACACTATTAAAAGATATTTTGATGATTAATGATTATAGTTGACCTTGGGTATTCACGTTTGACCATAGTGGGCAATGGTTATATAATGGTGACTAATTTTGATCATGGTCAATCATGATGCCTATGATTTCTTATGTTTGAACATGACCCACCATTTTTTACAAGCATTAGTGCTTTTTTTCACAAGCATTTTACAAATTAGATTTTCTTATTTTAAAGAAAATATAAAGTAGATAAATGATAAATGAAAGTAGGCCTATTATTTGAAAAAATGAGAAAAATAGAGTATCTTTACCTTTGCAAGTAGACTAGTCATTTCTCTTTAATGTAATGTTGATTAGCAGCTTCAAGTTGAACGAATGGAATTTTCACTTTCATAGTTAGAATCAATTAACAACTGTTATTTCATATTAATATTTCACTATCAAGCTATCCATATCCAAAGATATGGAGTCGAACATGGATAAACATCGCCTGAGACAAAGACCATTCATGGAACCAACAATAGACTGGAAGTTTTCACCTTGGGCCAGTGTGAAAGAGTGCAGTGCAGTTGATGTCCCATGAAATCAATTTGGGGAACAAGAATTATTCTAACACCGTATATTAATAAGAAAAAATTTCGCTGAAGTAATTTTAGTTGTAAAGGAACGTGTGATAAATTAAGATGTGATATAAGTCCTTTGTATTGGCCACTGAGGCATAAAATGCTAAAACTTAATGGCAAGGAAGCTTAGCATGGACAAGAGCATGATTTATTTAATGAGTCAAACGAAGTAATGGATAAACCTCGAGATATATTCTAGGGGCACATTAAGTGGACCTCTCAACATATGAAAATTCTATAAAGAGCAAAAGACATGAATGGTACAACTATAAAGATATCGACCCAAAGGAGGCTTAATGTAGTTTTGTAAAAAGGGGTTAACAATGGGAGAATAACCAATATTGGTAAACCTATATCTGAGAACCAAAACTATAGTTTGAAAGAAAATTTAGTAAAAATCAGTAAAAGAGTTTAATGAATTGATGGTCATCAGATTGAGTTATGAAATTAAAGGGTCTAATTGTGTAGCTTGATAGTTGAGGATTTCATGACCATGGGTTTATCCTTATCATGACACAAAACGAATAATTGCCTATTGTGGAAATAATAAGTGACTACGTTTTCTCTATTGAGGAACTATGAATAACTTGTTGTGCCATAAATAATTAATAGTCGCATGCCTCATGAAATATAGGTTGAAATGGAGTTTGATTAAATAGACTAAAACATATTGAACCCAATTTACAAATACAAAGGGACTAAATGCTACCCATACATAGGTTGACTAATACGATTATCTCAAGCATCATGAGCCATCACTTCTTGTCGACATCAGCTCATTATCCAAGAAGTTGACTTAGGAACAACCTCTTTCAGTACTTTGAAGCTTGCATGCCTCAATGGCAAGTTTCTCACTTTCGGCGATAGGTTTACATCAATGACCTTCGACTGGAAGATTTTGCGTGGTTTTCGATGCCAAGTCCCTTTTTCACACCACGCGAATTGTATTGTATTACCTTGAGGATCATTGACATTATTGGTGACTCCTCTCGCACCTGTTAACAACTTACATCAATGGATGGTAATCAGGTGATGTCTATCCATGTTCGACTCCAAAACATTTTTCACATGGATTGACTTGTACTCCGAGTGAAGATGGAATGAGTTTTGAAGACTCCGGATCTAGTTTCATCCATCCAAGCTGCGATATATTCAGGAATATAAAGACATCATTTCCAAACAGATGATCATCCAAATCAAAGATGATGACTCCATTCGAATCATCAGTTTGCTACACAGACGGTTGTCTGTCCTATGTACATGAAAGTGAATTTATAAAGATGAGCATGGGAATTGCCACCTCAGCTACATCATGAAAAATATTATGAAGATAATGTATTGTATTGTATCTTATTATAGGTCACCTCCCAACTCGAAAAAACTTCAGATCCTCATGGTAAAGCATTTCACCCGACATCAAAAGATTAACGACATCATGCTTTAGGGGGCAATTGTTATAGATATTTTTTGGCACTGCAACCCCAATCATAAATGTCCATAAACTAAGGGCTCCTGAATCCCTAAAAGCGTTGCTTCACTACCTAAAGGAACAAGGTTCGCTGATTACATCATCTCCCAGAAGTTCCCCACAGACAACTGCTCAGAAATGGTCAAAACTAGATGATACTGAATGCCCAGTGGAGAGGGTGCGATGCATATCACCTTCCCAGTGTAAAGGGTGTGATGCATACTGGATGGCCCCTTTGTAGGATGCGATGGGCGAGAATGGAAAAATGGAAGGGACAGTTTGTGAGGTGGAAGATCATAGAATCTTCCAGAAACTTCGCCTCTGACACCTGCCTCTCTGATTTCGACCAGGGATGAGTAAGAGATCATCAATCTCCAAGTGGAATCAAGAACTATCAGAGAGAGGACACTAATCAAAATCCCAGAAGCTGACTCACCCCCTACAATCATCTATATATGGATCACTCATCACAGAGATCCAGAGGCTGGAATCTTGTATCTTGTATAGAAGTGTTGTTGGTTTTCTAGTGTAACGTCATAGTGTTGGGTGATCTAAGCTTTACTTGAGGTGAAGAAGGGCTTTCTTGCTGGATGATGATGCTGGGTCAGAACAATTGGTTGTAATCCTCTTGCTATTCTTGATATTAATAAAGTTATTCAAGTTTTCCTCCACATTTGTGTATGTTTGATTGTATATGCATTTGTTTGGTTAATACATGTCTGGTCCTCTGTTGTTTATGAATATCGATCTCTGTTCTTAGATAGTATTATGCTGCTTTGATTCCACAAGTGCTCTCTGAAGCTGTGTAGACAAAGAAGGAGTGGCAAATATCTATAAAGAAAGAGGCGAACCGGGCAAGGAACCAAGCGCAAGACAAAGGTTGGTGTCCTCTGTTCCTCTCTTGTTTATTTTTCATAAAGGAAAACAAAAGTATTTTTAACTTGTTTGTTTCTAAGATAGCTACCAGTCTTAGTGGGAATAACAGCTCTAAGTGGACACTATTCCTGGTAACAAGGTAAATCAGGTAACATATCATATAATGTGCCATATTATGAATAGACAAGGTCTAGATACTGGACACGCGTGATATCTTGTTCCTCAGTGAGACATACACCCATAAGAATGTCCTCAGTAATTTTGTTGATGAATGATTTGGGGAACCATTCAGTCAAAAAGTAATAAATAATCTCAAACTTGATCAAGCAATGTTGACGTGTTGGGTCCCTATAATACTAGTGATTACCCCATTACTATTGTAGTTGTACCCCTTATTAATATTGTTGTGCCCCTATTGGCCCCATATTGTTATTACTGTGCCCCATAGAATCCCTTTGTTTTTTGTGGCTTTATATTATTATGTTAGGTCGGTATAATTGTGACTCCTTAGACTCCTATATAGAGAAAGGATGTTTTGTCATTTGAATCATCCAAGAATTGTTCATTTAAGGCGTTGATCTATCATTTCTATCTTTTCTTGAGTTGGTTTCATAAAATTTGGTATCAGAGCTTTGGATTATAGGGTTTCGCTGCTCCAAATATGGCATCGTGGAATTTTTGCTATAACTTTTTTTCTCCCACGTTTCAAAAGCTTAAAAAAAGACCCATTTGAGAAGACATCGCGCTGAATCTTGGCTCCAAATTTCAAAGATTATTGTGCTATATTTGCAGAGATACGATCTGAGGAAGTTGGTCTTTTTGCAGACTCTTGAATTACATTCTAGACAGGTGAGCTGGGGAAAATCATCATAACTTTTTCTCTAAGCATTGCATTGAAATTTCGTAAGAAGGTGCAAAAAGAGGACAGACTGTAGTTTCGTGTATATATTTTTCAGAGCCAAAGGTCAAAACAGTGACTTGTGGCATGTCGTACAAGTTCGCTCTATTGAACTAGTCTATAATCAAGTCACTGTGGGAGATTTCACATAACTCTTCCTTTGAGAATCCAATTTGGATCAGACTGGTGGCATTAGAAAGAGGACATAGAGGGCTACCATTGATTACAATTTTCGAACTGGATGATTTGAAAGCACAGAGATACATCAGAGGCAATATCGAGCTCCTACAAAGTGAAAAACATGTGTGTAGATTCTTTTAAATTTTTGCTTAAGATTGGTTTGAAAATTTATTTTGAAGGAATTCAAAGGGCTAGTAGAGCATTATTATCGGTAACTGATGCCCTGAGAAAAGAAAATGCAAACACCTAGTAAGGAACCTGAAATATCTAGCATGACTCATGAAGAAGAAGAAGAAATGCTATATGATATATCAAAATTACAAGAACAAGTGCAACAAGTGTCACTTGCACAAAAAGCAACAGAATCTAAGATGGATGGTATAAGGAAAGATGTAGAAGCTAAAATGGATGGTTTAAAGAAAGGTATAGAAGCTAATATGGATTGTTTAAAGAAAGGCGTAGAAGCCAAGATGGATGGCATGGAAGCTAATATGAATGGCATGGACGCTAAAATTGATGGCATGGATGATAAGATGG
>APFE030798888.1:0-21942 GCA_000404065.3 Pinus taeda
GAGTGCTGAAAATTTCATCATTTGAGCTAAAATTTCAAAGGGAAAAGTGAAATTCAGTGTTGCTTTAAGTCAGTGAAAAGAGCCAAAATGAAACATTAGCAAAGTGGGTTTTTGAAGAAGAAAAAATTTAACCCATGACTTCAAAGTCTTTAAATAGAGGTTTCCACAAGCAAACAAGGTCATTGTGTAAATCAAGGTCATAGAGAAACGTTGCAAAGTGATTAGGAGAGCAAAGTGCGTGTTTAAGAGTGAGTGGGAGTCGTTTTCTAGAGCGTGGCACACACACAAAGGGGCGCGACGCACACACAGAGCGTTGCACACACAGAGCCACCCCATAGTGCAGAATTTCTATGGGGGCGGCACACACACAGGGCGCGACACACTGGGTTTGGCGTGCGACGCACACCCACAAAGGCCCGAAATTGTGCCAAGTTGCCTCAAGTTTCCTGTGAAACCCCTCAAATTGACAGGTAGGCTCTATATCATGACTTGATCATCAAATTTTATGAATGTTATGGTGGTTCATGGCTATGTATAATTGCAACAAAACTCATAAAACCAACCACAAGAAAACACCAAAAGCCATTGTTGCTAGGGTTGCATAATTGTGGCGTTGATACCAAGGTTCCATTTTCACCCCTCATTTTTCCCTTGCTTTCCATTTTTCCCTATCACCCCTTTCTCATTTTTCCTATTATCCCTACCCTAAAACACTAGCAAACCCTATCCCCTATCCCTCCACTCATTGGTCAATATAAACCCCAAAACCCTACCTTATCAAAACCCCAAAACCATACCCTATCAAATCCCCAAACCCCCCCATATAACCCTAAACAAAAATTCTCCCCATAACCCCTATTCCCATCATATTACTCCTGTCCTAATACTCCCTTTTTTCATTGTTCCCCTTGGTGGCAGATATCACAACAACACCTAGTTTCACAACATCTTCAAAGGGTAGCCCAAGTACAGTACACACAACAGTCATGGCAACTGAGCATTCATCAGAGTATGAGATGGAGACACAAAGCGATTCATCCTCGGAAGAATAGGCTCCTAGGAGACATCACAAGAGTGGCAAACATGTTAGGGATGAGCCAACTACCCTCACTGAATTGCAGGCCTGCCCTCTTGCCATGTCATGTTTCCAGCATCTATCATGTTTTGAATTTTGTCAAAGGGTGGCTAATGTTAGAGTTCACCATGAGTTGGCCCATCTTTTTGTGCTTCACCTACCTGGAGGTCAGTCTATCCTGGCCAGGGTCACATTCACATTGACACCCGAAACTATCTCAGTGGCAACCGGCATACCGAATGTTGGAGAACAATGGCACAAGAAAAAGAAGGTGGATAGGCAACACTATGAGCCTTACATTAAGGCCATATTCTTGAGGTAGATCACAAGAGTCTTTCCATTCAGATATTTGAAAGATGAATATGCTCCGCTTGTGAAATTGATCATGAAGTACTTCAGCTGTGAGGGGAGGTTCTCTCGTCTATATGCCTACCACATTAGGTTTCCATGCACTTTACCAGGGTGGGAATGTGAACCTCCCATTTTGCATTTGCAAGAACATAGAGAGGATGAACACCTTCATGCTGCATAAGACCCCTTAGCAGCAACTTAACAATGTTTATCACTTTTCTCTTATCCGGATTTTGGTGGATCATCAGTTGGGATTGCAGGGCATTGCTTAGGAGGACTTCATCTCCCGTGACCTCTTCAGCACTTCACAGGTACTATCAGAGGCAGAGCATGAGATAGGTGGTCCTTCTCATCAGTATGAGTGCCATGAGACCACTACTATGCCAGTATTCGTTACATATCAGAGAGGCAGTAGGAACTTTTTTGCAGTAGCAAAGTGAGTGTTATCTCCACCTGGGGTGGAAGGGGCCTCACTTCCGACATCGACAACACAGGTATAGGACAAGGGCAAGAGGCCCATGCATGATGAGGGGCCATCAGGTGAACAGGAGGCTGACTTCATCCTTGTTCAGGATGATGATGCAGATGTGGAGAGTTCCAAACTTAGGACGACCATTCAGGAGCAAAAAATGGAGATCCAAGACTTGTCACTCAATTTGGAGAGGGCTAAATGGATCATCAGGTATTTGGAGCAGAGAAATAAATAGCTTGAGGACCAGCATGAGATCATGGAACTGCAAAGCATCCGTGAGAATCACCAAGCTACCCAGCATAGGAGGATCGAGCTCACTCCCTTGGAGAAAGAGATTAACAATGACCTTGAGTCTTGGCTCAAGCGCATCAACATCCACCTTGAGAGACTGCTGGAGAAGGCCGATAGGGAAAAACCATACTGAGGCAGATGGTTTATCATTACAGGGCATGGAACATGAGTTCGAAGACTCGGATAAGGAGCTTGAAGGAAAAATTGAGCAAAGCAACAAAGAGGCAAAGAAGGAAAAAAGAGCAAGATCGGCTTTAAATCTTGGTTGAAGCCTCTGTGGCCTAGCACAGTGCCTCTTAGAGAACCTCTAGCCCAAATTTCAAGAAATTTGGGGCAATTTTGGTCACATAGAAAAATTTTGGTCACAACACAGGTTTTTTCTCCCTCGCTAAGGATTGGGAGCTCCAAATGACAAATGGCTTGCATTTTTGGATTCAGCATGCAAAATCACGACTACTAGTTCTTGGACAAGAGATTTGGGCATGATTTGAATCTCCAGGAGGTAAAAAACACTCAAAAAATGACCTCTCTGCCCCTATTTTGACACATAGGAAGCAATCTTGGGAGAATGAAGATTTGGAGGGGAAAATGAGCACCAAATTCAGAAATTCCACTTGGGTTGGAAAGTAGATAGGCCAGGCTTTCCAGCAAACACACTTGGGCACATTTTGGACTCCTGCAGCTACCTCGAAACTGTCTCCAAAGTGGCACGACGCATATAGAATTGGGCGGGTGCATATAGAGAAAAAGGCTGAATTCACCTCCGTTTTGCGACTTTCTCCAAGTAGGCTCGCTCATCTACACTTCACTTTTTTCTGAAACTAAGGCAAAGTTTAAAGAGTTTGGCTTCTATCCAAGTGGCAAAGGAAGGCAAACGGTCACCCAAGCCATTTGTCATCTTTGTAACGCTGCACCTGTAGCTAATGGTTGGATTTCCATCTCCATTTTGTAATGATTTGAGAAACTCCCCAACTCTTGGTCGTTATATCTCCTCATAGCATGGTCTATTTATTGTATGCAAACTATTTGCAAAGGGTTTGTTGGCTTGTAATTTCTGGGAGACTGTGGGAAAGAAACTCTGTTTCTTTATTGTATATTTTGACAGAGGATTAATGAAATGCAGCGGCTCTGTTTCATGAGATTCATGTGGTTGTGAGTGTAACAAATGTGTCTCTTATGATTCATATGTATTTCGTTATGTTTCACAGTTCATTCCATATTCATTTCCAGTGAAATTTTCTAAGTTAGATAAGGTAGAATTCATATTTATTGCTCTGCCTGTGGGAAAATTTCATGTTCAGTGTTCTTCTTCTGTTGAAAATGATTCATGTACTTATGCCCTTTTCACCCTCCTAAGCAATCTCTCCATTCCGTGTTATTTCAAACTAAATTGCTAGACTTTTCGCCTGTCTTGCCTCACGAAATAATCTGTGCCTTTGTATTAAATTCTCTACTCATTGCTGTCCGTTGGTCCTATACCATCCTAGAAACTTAGTCATTCATAAAAAATTGTTTCTTGTATCCATAATTACTTACTAGCCTAAGATCAATATTTCACTATAAGTCATCTCAAACCATTTCGTTTATCTATTCACTGAGTGTGACTCGGAAAGAGCCCTCTCCTGTTCTGGTTGGGCTAGCTACTAGACTGAGCATGTTTTGTGGTTAACATAGTGGCAACTCCACTGGGGAAGGAAATCAATCCCCTTACTTCTTGATAATTCTAAGCTTCCGGATGATAAGTTTAGGATTTGATAGGCTGAGTGAGTTGGTTGTGTCCTTTGATTTTTCTCAATAGCACGCTGGCTTCTAGAAGATATACTAGAGCTAATCCAGATCTAGATCCTCCACACATCTACGAAAATCCCAATTTGATTTGAAGAATTCGTTGTCAAGGGAGCTCTATATCTCCCGTGTTCAAATCCCATTCATGCCTCGACATTTTTTAGTATCTCGAAGAGCTAAATTTTGATGAGAAGTTTGAACTATCATTGTTTGAAACCAAGTTCGAAAGGGCGATTGACTCTACTGTCCACAATCCATAGTTTCTTGTAGACTTAGAGACGGAAAGGGCTAACCGGTCGATTGATAACTACATTATAGCTCAGCTTCAAACTCCAATTGCTAGTCCTTTACAAACTGTGCACACTCCTCCAACACCTCCGAGGCAAAATCCACCAAGAGTGGTGGTTGCCCGTTTTGCACCTCTTGTTCTGCCTCATGTTTTAGATGATATGCCCATAGATTATCAAAGAAAAATCCCGTTTTTTGATGGCACTCCTAACAGCATCACTGCTCGGCAACATGTGGACAGAATGGTAGATTTCTATGAACTTCATGAGATCGATGCGAAGAATGTGGCAATGAGACTCTTTGTATAGACATTTGCAGGTGAAGTGAGGAAATGGTTTAGAGGTTTTCCGGCTGCACGCATCGCTACCTTGGCTGACCTACAAAGACAATTTTTAAACCGCTGGGAAGTGAAAAAGAATCCTCTTCAAATTCTGGCTGAATATGAGGAAACCAAACGAAACGCTGGTGAGTTGGTCCAAGACTATTGCATTAGATTCAATTCAGTTTATAACGAAATTATAGATCATCTAAGGCCACCTGTGGGACTAGCCACGGTGAAGTTCCTTGATGGTTTTGATGCTGACATGGCTTATCAATTAAGAGAAAGAGAACCGGCCACAATGGAAGACATGCAGAAGATAGTGATCAACGTTGAAGCAAATCTTCTGACCAAGAGAGATAGAGCAAAGGCAGAGAAGAAGGTCACCGTAAAATAAGAGTCTTCCTTGGTAGATCAATTACTCCGAAAGGTAGAGTAGATGCTTGAAAGGGTGAAACTTGACAAACCAGAGCCACAAGTTAGAAATCCTAACTTTCGTGGTCAGCAACAACCACAATATAGAATAAGACAGAGAGATCAACGAGTCCAAGAGCAGACAGCACAACAGCTAGTACGGACACCTTTGTAGCAAAATTTTGTGCATGGACCGGAGTCATATGAGGACGGGAATATAATAGGTTAGAAAATCACCTCTTTACTCCTGATGATTTGCCTATTTATCTCATTGAGGATGAGGAATATGCAGAAAGTTCGGTTGTACACAAAGATGTAGATTTCATTCTAGCAAATGACACCGTCTTGGAGGTAGAATCCGATGAGTACCAAAGAGGTTATATGAATGCTCTATCCACCCAGCAGCAACGATATTCACTAAGAAACAGAGATGTGCCAATCAAACCAATTCAGAAAAGGAAGGATGTTGAAGCATCAAAGAATGATTGATCAGTTGCAAAAAGGAAAGGAAAGGAGGCGGTTGATCCGGATAGCAACAAAGCACCATCAGCAGAACAATCACATCAGCAAGTTGCATCGAAAGAAAAGGAAAGGAAAGGAATCCTAGTCAAAGAGGTAGAAAATATTCCCGCTTTTAATTTAGAGAATGAGATTTCTAAATTAAAGGTATCCATCCCCTTGACTGAAATAATGAGGAACAACAGTTATAGAGGGCAGGTATGTAAAATGTTGAATTTGGACCCAATGTCCGACATGGTGAATGTCAAAGATGATCAACCTAATATGATCTTTGGGCCATCATCGAAAGGTGAGTCTCTTGATAGTGATGTGCCAACTTTTTATATCATTTTAAGATTGCATGATTTTGTGTTACATAATGCCATGTTCGTTTCTGGAGCTTCTCGCAATCTCATGCCTAAGGCTATCATGGATAAGCTGGGTCTGGACATCACCTGGAAATACCATGATCTCTATTCGTTTGATTCCAAAAGAGTAACATGTATTGGGCTCATCAAAGACTTGGTTGTGAGCCTGGATCAGCTCCCAATGAAGAATGTTTTGATGGATGTTGTTGTAGCAGATATTCCTCCTAGGTTTGGCATGGTTCTTTCTAGGTCTTGGATAGCTAAATTGAAAGGGACACTACAGCTAGATTTCTCCTATGCAACAATTCTAGTGTTTGGCCAAATGAGGAAATTGTATCGAGAACAAAAAATGAAATACATGATCACAAGCAAGGAGAAACCAATAAATCATTCGATTAATTATGTACATACAGATTTAGAGTCTTTTGTTTTGTATTTTGATAGTTTCAATGATATCGATAGTCAGTTAGTAGAAGCAGATGATATTCCGGAAATAACAGAAAATTTCAGAGGAGTTTTAAAGAAAGAAGGATAAGAACAACAGAGCACCATTGAGCGATCAGCTGAAAGTAATGGACAACAAGTAGACCAAGCACAACAAACAGATTTTCAACACTTGCAAGAGGAGGAAGAAGGTTTGCGGACCATGGATTTCGATGGAGCAGTGGGAAATGATGGTGCTGGAATTGGAATTTGGGTACGCAGTCCTTTCTTCACCCTGAAAAAAGTCCCTAGTAACGTGTGGGTGTGCTCTTACAAGTTGGAATTTGATTGTTCAAACAATGAAGCTGAGTATGAAGCTCTGATTGCTGGCCTAAAAATTATAATAAGTTGAATGCTAAGAGGATTTCAGTATATGGAGACTCCAAATTGGTGATTAAGTAGGTCAGAGGCGAATATCAAGTAGAGCATCCTCGGATGCGGACTTACCGTAATGTCGTCCTAGACATTCTAAAATTATTTTCAAAATATACCCTGACATGTGTGCCTCTTATAAAAAATAGTATTGCATATGCTCTTGCCAAGGCAGAAAGTAGTTTGAAGATCCCAATGAACTCCAACAATAAATTCAAAATCCATGTCAAGCATCATCCGACCATTCCAGATAATCAGAGATATTGGCAAGTTTTCCAAGATGATGAGGAGATTGATGATTTTCTGCAAAACAAAGGCAAGTTCAAAGAGACCTCAATTGATGTAGAAAATGACGATGGTAAAAGTAATGGTACAGATGAGGTGCAGATCAATGAAATGGACGTGTTGCAGCTGAAGAATAACGTTATTTCTAAAGGCTTGATACCTTTAGAATAACTCTTTGATCAAGATGATGTAGCCTGCAAGCCAACATTGCACCCAACATAGAAGGGTGTGGAAGAGGTCAATATTGGAACAACTACTAATCCTAAATTGGTAAAATTGTCCAAAGCATTACCGCCAAAGATCAAGGACAAATATATCAGTTTGTTGTCTTCATTTGCAGATGTGTTTGCTTGGAACTATTCTAACTTAAAGACATATGATACCAATATAATTCAGCACACTATATCCATCAAGCCCAATCAAAATCCATTCAGGCAGAAGTTGAGAAGGCTAAATCCAAAGTTGTTGCCATCTATTGAAAAGGAGATAAACAAGTTGTACAAATCAGGGATCATTGTTCCCATCAGATTTTCAGATTGGATCTCTAATTTGGTACCCATACGAAAGAAGACAGGTGAGATTCGCTTATGCATTGATTTTAGAAATCTCAATAAAGTTTCATTGAAAGACAACTATCCACTGCCCAAAATGGACCATATACTTCAACAAGTAGTGGGAGCATCTCGTATGTCACTACTTGATGGTTATTCTGGATATAACCAAGTTTCTATCCATGAAGATGACCGAGACAAGACAACATTCACCACTCCATGGGGAACCTTTCATTACACTAAAATGCCTTTCGGTTTGAAGAACGCAGGTGCCACATTTCAGCGTGCAATGGACTTGGCTTTTGCAAATGAGAAGGATGTATTTTTGGTTGTGCACCTGGATGATTTGATGGTGTTTTCCAAATCTGATGAAGAGCACATGTACCATCTAAAACCTGTCTTTCAAAAGCGCAGAAAATATGGCTTGCCACTGAATCCAAAAAAGAGCTTGTTCGCCAAGGAGGAAGGCAAACTACTCGGGCACATTATCTCAAAAGATGGCATTCGTATTGACCCAGCACATGTGCAATCAATTCAGCAAATTGATTTGCCCTGGAATAAGAAAGAGATACAATCTTTCAATGGTAAAATGAATTTTCTACGCCGCTTTGTACCTAATCTTGCTGAACACCTAAGAGAGATAACAAACATGCTTAAGAAGGACAACCAAGTGAAATGGACGAAGGAGGCTGTAAAATCTTTCAATTTGCTCCAATTGGCTCTTTCCTCAGCTTCAGTTCTAGTTAGCCCGGACTACACTCAGGATTTTATATTGTTCTCATTTTCTTCAGAGCACACTATGGCAGCTGTGTTATTGCAGAAAAGAGATGATCATGAAAGACCGATTGCATTCTTCAGCACAACTATAAGAGATGAAACCTTAAAATACAACATCATTGAGAAGCAAGCCCTTGCACTTGTGAAGGCATTGAAAGATTTTCGGGTATATATTTTACATTCTCATATTTTGGCCTATGTTCCTAATGCTGTTGTCAAAGATGTTTTTGTGCAGACTGATCCAGAAGGAAGACGAGGCAAGTGGATTGTAACCTTGCTGGAATATGATGTGGAAATAAAGCCCACAAAGCTGGTTAAAGGACAGGGATTGGCAAAGTTAATGGCTGAATCAAACTTGCATGCCTTGGACATAAATCTGATCGTTGCTATGTCCAATGAGAATGACGAAGGATCATCAATTTAGGTATCTGATATGTTCTCTCTTTCTCTATGGTATTCAGATATCATACATGTGCTTAAAAATTTGTCACCACCGCTCGGCGTGACTAGAAACAAAGCGAGAACACTCAAGTTGAAAGCTTCCAAGTTTTGCATTCTAAATTCTGCACTGTATTGGAAAGATCCTGGTGGCATTCTGTTAAATTGTTTGGTGGAAAAGGAAGCAAAGAAAGTCATGGAGGACTGCCACCAAGGAGACTGTGGTGGTCATCATTTTTGGAAATCAATAGCAAATAAAATTCTAAGAGTGGGATACTATTGGCCGACATTGTTTGCTAATGTATATAAGATGGTCAAGAGCTGTCATAAGTGTCAGATTTTCGAAGGACGACAGAAGTTATAACCTTTTCCACTTAAACCTATTGAGGTGAGTGCTCCTTTCCAGCAATGGGGGTTGGATTTCATTGGTGAAATTCATCCCGCTTCTTTCGGTCAGCATAGATGGATCCTCACAACAACAGATTATTTCACAAAATGGATCGAGGCAATTCCCACCAGACAAGCTACTGATGCGGTAATCATTTCATTCCTTGAAAATAACATCTTGTCTCGCTTTGGTTGCCCGAATAAGTTAATCACTGATAACGCAACAGCTTTCAAATCAAAAAGGATGGTAGAGTTTTGTCATAAATATCATATCATTTTGGGTCACTCAACTGCCTATCATCCGCAAGGCAATGGATTAGCAGAGTCTTCGAACAAATCATTAGTCAACATCATCAAGAAGCTACTGGAAATAAACAAGAAGAGCTAGCATAAGAGGTTGGTCAATGCACTTTGGGCAGATCGGGTCACTCAGAAGAAATCCATAGGTACATCACCTTTCGAGCTTGTTTATGGAGTTGATACAGTATTTCCTACCTCTCTCGCTGCCCCGGTAGTCAAACTTCTTCAGGAGGCCGACAGTGAAGAAGATCCCATGTAGAGAAGGTTGAATCAAATGGTCCACTTGCAGCAGACCAGAGAAGAAGTTTTCAAGAACACATCCAAATTGCAGGGGAAGATTAAGAAAATTTATGACAGAAAAGAAAAGGCAGAAAAATTTGAGTTGGATGATGTGGTGCTAAAGTGGGATGCAAGGAATGAGGAAAAAGGTAAGAACGGTAAGTTTGAGAACCTTTGGAAAGGCCCCTTTAAAATTGCAGCATATCAAGGTCAAAATGCCTTTCTTCTTAAGGAAATGAACGGGGAAGATTGTCCAGGAGGGCTGATAAATGGTCGGTTGCTTAAGCGGTACCATTTCAGAGTTATTAACACTGCTTCCACTGTCATTGTAAATACCATTTTATTTCAGTTTGGTTAGAGTGTGTCAAAGTTAGTCTTCAAATCATTTCAATGTCAAATTTAAGTTAGTTTTTTGGTCATTTCAGTTTCCTAAATGAGTTAGAGTCCTATGTTGTTTGTCGAAATAATGACTCCATAGCCCAATGGACGAAGGCACTGTCTAGCTCTTCCAGAGATCTATTGTTCTTGGCACCTCCAAGGAGCTACCATCCCCCATTGGAGCCAATGTTAGAGTCGGTCTTGTCAGTCCTCCGTCAGAGATCAAAACTCTTTCTGCATTTCATTTTTAGGAGTCCCGCTCCATTCACCCAACTGCATTCTGCTAGGGGCATGCCATAATCTCACGGAAAAGGTCATGCTAGTCATTTCCCCTCATGTCTAGCTCCTGTTGGCTTAGGTCTTTTGTCAATAATCACTAAAGTCCATGACAGTCAAGGTCTGGTCCTCTAATGGACAAAAGTCATTTTCGATCATTAGGTCTAGGGATTAATCAAATGGGTCTTCAACCATGTCCAATAAAGCCATGCAGACCAGAGTGAGGCCCTTACAAAGTTATGATTTAGAGAGTTTCATCATCATGTTGATTGACTTCAACTGTTCTTCAAAACTCTGTTTTGAAGAAAAGTCAAACAGTGTCATTAGTTATAAAATTTTCAAAAAAGTCATCAGTTGATTTCTTCAGGTGTAGTCATGGTTTCCGTGGCCAAATGCCCTGTCATGCAATCCTTGCAAAAAGTTCTGAAAATTTCATCATTTGAGCTAAAATTTCAAAGGGAAAAGTGAAATTCAGTGTTGCTTTAAGTTAGTGAAAAAAGCCAAAATGAAACATTAGCAAAGTGGGTTTTTGAAGAAGCAAAAATTTAACCCAGACTTCAAAGTCTTTAAATAGAGGTTTCCACAAGCAAACAAGGTCATTGTGCAAATCAAGGTCATAGAGAAACATTGCAAAGTGATTAGGAGAGAAAAGTGTGTGTTTAAGAGTGAGTGGGAGTCGTTTTCCAGAGTGCGGTGCACACACAGAGGGGCATGGTGCACACATAGAGCGCGGCGCACACAGAGCCACCCGATAGTGAAAAATTTCTACGAGCATGGCGCACACACATGGCATGGTGCACTAGGTCTGGTGCGTGGCGCACACCCACAAAGGCTTGAAATCGTGCCAAATTGCCTGAAGCTGTGTGTGAAACCCCTCAAATTGACAGATAGGCTCTATATCATGGATTTCTCATCAAATTTTCTGAATTTTATAGTGGTTCATGGCTATGTATAATTGCAGCAAAACTCATAAAACCAACCACAAGAAAAAAACAAAAGCCATTGTTGCTAGGGTTGCATAATTGTGGCGTTGATGCCAAGGTTCCATTTTCACCCGTCATTTTTCCCTTGCTTGCCATTTTTCCCTATCCCCCCTTTCTCATTTTTCCTATTATCCCTACCCTAAAACACTACCAAACCCTATCCCCTATCCCTCCACTCATTGGTCAATATAAACCTCAAAGCCCTACCTTATAAAAACCCCAAAACCCTACCCTATCAAATCCCCAAACCCCCCTATATATCCCTAAACAAAACGTCTCCCCATAACCCCTATTCCCATCATATTACTCCCCTCCTAATACTCCCTTTTTTCATTGTTCCCCTTGGTGGCAGATATCACAACAACACCTAGTTTCACAGCATCATCAAAGGGCAGCCCAAGTATAGTACACACAACAATCATGGCATTTGAGCATTCATCAGAGTATGAGGTGGAGACACAAAGTGATTCATCCTCGGAAGAACAAGCTCCCAGGAGACATCACAAGAGTGGAAAACATGTTAGGGATGAGCCAACTACCCTCACTGAATTGCAGGCCTGCCCTCTTGCCATGACATGTTCCCAACATCTATCATGTTTTGAATTTTGTCAAAGGGTCGCTAATGTTAGAGTTCATCATGAGTTGGCCCGTCCTTTTGTGCTTCGCCTACATGGAGGTCAGTCTATCCTTGCTGGGGTCACCTTCACATTGACACCCAAAACTATCTTAGTGGCAACCGGCATACCGAATGTTGGAGAATAGTGGCACAAGAAAAAGAAGGTGGATAGGCAACACTATGAGACTTACATTAAGGCTCGATTCTTGAGGCAGCTCACAAGAGTCTTTCCATTTAGATATTCAAAAGATGAATATGCTCCGCTCATGAAATTGATCATGAAGTACTTCAGCTGTGAGGGGAGGTTCTCTCGTCTATATGCCTACCACATCAGGTTGCTCATGCACTTTACCAGGGTGTGAATGATGAACCTCCCATTTTTCATTTGCAGGAACATAGAGAGGATGAACACCTTCATGCAGCATAAGACCCCTCAGCAGCAACTTAACATTGTTTATCACTTTGCTCTTATCCGAATTTTGGTGGATCGTCAATTGGGATTGCAGGGCATTGCTTGGGAGGACTTCATCTCCCGTGACCTCTTCAACACTTCACAGGTACTATCAGAGGTAGAGCATGAGATAGGTGGTCCTTCTCATCAGTATTAGTGCCATGAGACCACTACTATGCCAGTATTCGTTACATATCAGAGAGGCAGTAGGCACTTGTTTGCAGCAGCAAAGCCAGTGTTATCTCCACCCGAGGTGGAAGGGGCCTCGCTTTCGGCATCGAAAACACGGGTACAGGACAAGGGCAAGAGGCCCATGCATGACGAGGGGCCATCAGGTGAACACGAGGCCGACTTCATCCTCATTCAGGATGATGATGTAGATGTGGAGAGTGCCAAACTTAGGATGACCATTCAGGAGCAGAAAACGGAGATCCAAGACTTATCACTCAATTTGGAGAGGGCTAAATGGATCATCAGGTATTTGGAGTATAGGAATAAACAACTTGAGGACCAGCATGAGATCATGGAGCTGCAAATCATCCGTGAGAATTGCCAAGCTGCCCAGCATAGGATGATCGAGCTCACTCCCTTGGAGGAAGAGATTAACAATCACTGTGATTCTTGGCTCGAGCACATCAACATCCACCTTGACATCATGTCATTAACAAATTTAGACATTTTATCATTGGTTATGAGACTTTAATTCACAAATATCATTCTCCTATTAGGTTTTTAATGAAAAAACAAATTACTAATGGCATGATCATTAGATGTCTTTTATTATTGCATGAACTCAATATTACCATTTTACATAGGCTAAGAAATGAAAAAGCTGTTTTTGATTTCCTTCCCATGATGCAGAATGTTAATAACGATACTCCTATAATAGATAATTTTCCTAAAGAATATCTTTTTACAGTACCTACTAGAACTCCTTGGTTTGTCTATATTGCTAATTATTTAGCCAGAAAGAAATTTCCTCCTAAATTATGAGCCAAATAAAGGTAGAAATTCATGAAAGTCGGTGCACCCTATTCTTGGATGGAAGGGGAATTGTACTGAATTGGACCTGATTTGATCATTTGAAGATGTGTTCAAGAAGATGAAGTACCTAAGACAATAAAAACCTATCATGATGAACCATGTGGATGGCACTTTGTCGATAGGAGAAATGCATATAAATTTCTTTCTTTAGGATATTATTTTCCATCAATTTTCAAGAATGTCAAGGAATATGTCAAAATATGTGATATCTACTAAATAACGGGGAGACGTAATCAATTAGACGAGATGCCTCTACAGCCACAGGTACTAATAGAGTCTTTTTAAAAATGGGCTATATATTTTGTTGGACCCATTAATCCTCCATCCACACAAAAAAGGTACATTCTTGTTTGCACAAATTATGTTACAAAATGGGTAGAAGTTAAGTGACTTACTTTTTCTACTCAAAACGTTGTAATTACATTTCCTTTTTAGGATATTTTCACTCGATTTGGTGTTCCAAGAGAAATTATAATAGATTAGGGTACTCAATTTACATCTAAACGGGCGCAAAAGATTATGGAGTAGTACAAGATAAAACACCACAAATCTAATCCATAACATCCACAAGCCAATGGGCAAGTGGAATCCACCAACAAATTACTTGAAGCTATACTAACCAAGACTATACATTTGCATAGAAGGAACTAGGAATATAGGCTTCCAAAAGTACTCTAGACATACCGTACCACATGGAGAATTACTACTGGACATAATCCCTATGAGCTTGTCTATGGGAAGCATTTTTTTCTTTCAATTGAATTCCAAGTGGAAACCTTCAAGACAATAACAAAGTTGGGGATTGACATCTTTGAAGACCAAAAATAGAGGTTGGCTAACTAAATGAACTAGATGAGATCCGACAATATGTCATAGAAAGAACAAGAATAATCCAACAACAGAGGACAAGATGACATGATAAGTTCATCAAAGTCAAAGAATTCAAGCCAGGAGATTGGGCTCTTCTTTTTCATTCAAAGTTTGAACACTTTTAAGTGAAAGTTCAAACACATTGGCTTGGTCCCTATGAAATAGAAACCATTTTTTATAAAAGGGAAGTTAGAATTAGGATTATTGATGAATAAAGGATCACCTTCCTTGTCAATGGGCTTAGATTGAAGTTATATCATAAGCCTTTGACAAGAGAATAGTTTGTTAAAAAACTACAAGAAAATTATAATCTGAGGATGGTAGGAAAAGAAGATTGTCCTCCTCTACTACCAAAATAAGTGTAATTTATTTCTCCTATATATATATATATATATAAACAGAATAAAAGCACAGTTATGAAAACCAACGTTGATTTCATTCCTATGCAGAAAAGCTTAGTTGAAAGCCATGGGATTCTTGGCAACTTAGATTTGCTCACTCCCCTTCTGTTAGAGTCGGTCTTGTCAGTCCTCTGTTAGAGATCAAAACTCTTTCTGCATTTCATTTTTAGGAGTCCTGCTCCATTCACCTAGCTTCATTCCACTAGGGGCATGCCATAATCTGATGGAAAAGGTCATGCTAGTAATTTCCCCTCATGTCTAGCTCCTGCTGGCTTAGGTCTTTTGTCAATAATCACTAAAGTCCATGACAGTCAAGGTCTGGTCCTTTAATGGAAAAAAGTCATTTTCGATCATTAGGTCTAGGGATTAATCAAATGGCTCTTCAACCATGTCCAATAAAGCCATGCAGACCAGAGTGAGGCCCTTACAAAGTTATGATTCAGAGAGTTTCATCGTCATGTTGATAGACTTCGACTGTTATTCAAAACTCTGTTTGAAGAAAAGTCAAACAGTGTCATTAATGATAAAATTTTCAAAAAAGTCGTCAGTTGATTTCTTCAGGTGCAGTCATCGTTTCCGTGGCCAAATGCCCTGTCATGCAATCCCTGCAAAGAGTGCCGAAAATTTCATCATTTGAGCTAAAATTTCAAAGGGAAAAGTGAAATTCATTGTTGCTTTAAGTCAGTGAAAAAATCCAAAATGAAACATTAGCAAAGTGGGTTTTTGAAGAAGCAAAAATTTAACCCATGACTTCAAAGTCTTTAAATAGAGGTTTCCATAAGCAAACAAGGTCATTGCGCAAGTCAAGGTCATAGAGAAATGTTGCAAAGTGATTAGGAGAGAAAAGAGCGTGTTTAAGAGTGAGTGGGAGTCGTTTTCCAGAGCACGGTGCACACACAAAGGGGCGCGGCGCACACATAGAGCGCAATGCACATAGAGCCACCCCACAATGAAAAATTATCTACAGGCGTGACGCACTGGGTTTGCCACGCGGCACACACCCACAAAGGCCTGAAATCATGCCAAATTGTCTCAAGTTGCGTGTGAAACCCCTCAAATTGATAGGTAGGCTCTATATCATGGCTTGCTCATCAAATTTTATGAATGTTTTGGTGGTTCATGGCTATGTATAATTGTAACAAAACTCATAAAACCAACCACAAGAAAACACCAAAAGTCATTGTTGCTAGGGTTGCATAATTGTGGTGTTGATGCCAAGGTTCCATTTTCAACCCTCATTTTTCCCTATCACCCCTTTCTCATTTTTCCTATTATCCCTACCCTAAAACACTACCAAACCCTATGCCCTATCCCTCCACTCATTGGTCAATATAAACCCCAAAACCCTACCTTATCAAAACCCCAAAACCATACCCTATCAAATCCCCAAACCCCCCTATATATCCCTAAACAAAACTTCTCCCCATAACCCCTATTCCCATCATATTACTCCCCTCCTAATACTCCCTTTTTTCATTGTTCCCCTTGGTGGCAGATATCACAACAACACCTAGTTTCACAGCATCATCAAAGGGCAGCCCAAATACAATACACACATCAGTCATGGCATCTGAGCATTCATCAGAGTATGAGATGGAGACACAAAGCGATTCATCCTCAGAAGAACAGGCTCCTAGGAGACATCACAAGAGTGGAAAACATGTTAAGGATGAGCCAACTACCGTCACTGAATTGCAGGCCTGCCCTCTTGCTATGTCATGTTTCTAGCATCTATCATGTTTTGAATTTTGTCAAAGGGTGGCTAATGTTAGAGTTCATCATGATTTGGCTCGTCTTTTTGTGCTTCGCCTACATGGAGGTCAGTCTATCCTCGCCGGGGTCACCTTCACATTGACACCTGAAACTATCTCAGTGGCAACTGGCATACCGAATGTTGGAGAATAGTGGCACAAGAAAAAGAAGGTGGATAGGCAACACTATGAGCCTTACATTAAGGCCAGATTCTTGAGGCAGCTCACAGGAGTCTTTCCATTCAGATATTTGAAAGATGAATATGCTCCGCTCATGAAATTGATCATGAAGTACTTCAGCTGTGAGGTGAGGTTCTCTTGTCTATATGCCTACCACATTAGGTTGCTCATGCACTTTACCAGGGTGCGAATGATGAACCTCCCATTTTTCATTTTCAGGAACATAGAGAGGATGAACACCTTCATTGAGCATAAGACCCCTCAGCAACAACTTAATAGTGTTTATCACTTTGCTCTTATCTGGATTTTGTGGATCATTAGTTGGGATTGTAGGGCATTGCTTGGGAGGACTTCACCTCTCGTGACCTCTTCAGCACTTCACATGTACTATCAAAGGTAGAGCATGAGATAGGTGGTCCTTCTCATCAGTATGAGTGCCATGAGACCACTACTATGCCAGTATTCATTACACATCAGAGAGGCAGTAGGCACTTGTTTGCAGCAGCAAAGAGAGTGTTATCTCCACCCGAGGTGGAAGGGGCCTCACTTCCGGGATCAACAACATAGGTAGAGGACAAGGGCAAGAGGCCCATGCATGACGAGGGGCCATCAAGTGAATAGGAGGCTGAATTCATCCTCATTCAGGATGATGATGCAGATGTGGAGAGTACCAAACTTAGGATGACCATTCAAGAGCAGAAAACAGAGATCCAATACTTGTCACTCAATTTGGAGAGGGCCAAATGGATCATCAGGTATTTGGAGTATAGGAATAAATAGCTTTAGGACCAGCATGAGATCATGGAGCTGCAAAGCATCCGTGAGAATCTCCAAGCTACCTAGCATAGGAGGATCGAGCTCACTCCCTTGGAGCAAGAGATTAACAATGACGGTGACTCTTGGCTCGGGTGCATCAACATCCACCTTGAGAGACTGCTGGAGAAGGATGATAGGGAATAAACCATACTGAGGTGGATGGTTTATCATTACAGGGCACGGAACATGAGTTCGAAGGCTCGGATAAGGAGCTTGAAGGCAAAATTGAGCAAAGCAACAAAGAGGCAAAGAAGGAAAAAAGAGAAAGATCAGCTTCGAATCTTGGCTGATGTTATGCTCTTAACCTGCAAATGATACCCAAATACAGAATATGCGAAGAAAAGAGACCGAGAACACAAAATATGCGAAGAAAAGATACCCAGAACACAGAATGACAATGATTTTATTATTCAGAGAGTAATGTTCACTTGCCTCTTCGAGGGGGCAACCTCCAATAGAGCAGATTTCGATTACAAAAATAAGACACGATGCTCCTCACAGGGAGTTTCTATCCTTTATATATGACTCCTACGTGTAATGCCACGGGCCAATACCGCGTATTACTAATACCATCTATCTAATACTATGACCCATTTGCAACTAACTGTGGTTCCGTTATTAATTGCGGATTAACCACTTACAATTATTAATATGGGCTTTATTGACTCTTTAACTATGACGTGGTCCCATTACATAGATAAGGGGGTTAGGGTGGGACCCTAACATGCGTTGAGATTTTGCTGCAACTTTTGAATGAGTGTCCACACCTCTTCATCATTCTTCCATTCATCCTTTCCTTCGATTATCCAACCAGGTTGGATAATAGAAATGGCACAAAGAAATGCCTCCACATCCTCATCCCTTCTTGAGAGAGTATATGCAACAACATTTTGCTTCCTTTTTTTGTAGATGATTTCAAGATCATAACCCAACATCTTTGTGACCCAATTTTGTTGCTCTTTTAAAAATAATCTTTGTTCCAAGAAGTATTTAAGATTGTTATGATTTGTATTTATCTTGAAGTGTATTCCAATTAGTTAAGGGTATCATTGCTTCAGGGCACGTAGTAATTCCAACATTTCCTTCTCATAAATAGGTTTGTGTAAATATTTTCTCTTGATTGGACAGCTTTCAAAAGAAATGGGTCTTCCTATGTAATATTCCTAACCCAAAATATTCCTCAAACCCCAGCAAAATCTCCAACCAAATATGTGCAAACGATATAATATCCCAGAAGTGATAAAATAACAGTGGAACAACATATAATAATGTAAACCGGAAATATAAGTAGATACACAAGAAATGCAACGAGAAATGCTAAGCCATTTTATTATACTGAGCAATAAATGAGTACAAGAGGTGATTAGACAGATGGCACCTCGAATTTCATAAGGAAAGTGAAGAAATACTCTCAGAATGACAAGAATGGCCTCTGTGTGTGGATGTTGTTATTGTGTTGTTGTTGCTGCTAGGAAACAAATGATGATTTGGGGCTGCTCCCCTCCTTAGAAAAAGTTGAAACTCTGGATTCGGGCTCTACTCAAGAAACCCAAAAAAACCCAAAAAGCTTTCCTGGAATGGCCTCACATTGATTTGCGTCCCAGCTGTTGGAAAACTATCGTGCTGCTATAGCTGGTGGAAATCAAATGAGGATTTGGGGCTACTCCCCTCCTCAAAAAAGGTTGAAACTCTAGAAGCAAGCACTACTCAAGAAACCCAGAAAAAACCAGAAATATTTTCTAAAATGGTCGACCCCCGAAAATCACCCCCTTGGGGTTCTGTGCAGTTCCTCAAAGACGTTGATGAAACTGCTGCTGAAATGTTGATGAAACTACTACTAGAATGCTAGTGGAAATACCTTTCCCGAGCAGGCACTCAAAGTCCCTCGGGGCTAAGGGTGAGATCTCTAAATGGAGACACTCAATGCACTAAACAATGCTACAGACTAGCTAAACAGCCAACGTGCTCTAAGTCGAAATGACTATTACAAATGCTCATAATCAGAATGATCAAAATGAGGGGGCTCTTCTCTCCTTTATAGCCTTTGCCTCTCTCAATCCCAAGGCTCACCTCCTCCTGTGTGATTCCTCTCTTGCCGCGTGTTTCTTCCCTCCTACGCAGTCCCTCCATGTGTCTACGTGGGCTCCATTTCTGCTTCCCCCTTTGACCCCCTTGGCTCCCCTCTAAGTCACAACATTGTGCTACTAGGAAGTGCTTTTTATTCTAAAAGTGAGTTATGTCCCCCGTCCTCACTTTTTTTTTATTTACAAATAACTATAGAAGGCAAAAATTGAACAAAATCTAATATTCCAATTAGCCATGGCTAATTAGGAATATTACAGTCTCCCCCGGAAAAATTTTGCTTGTCCTCAAGCAACTGAAGCAATGGATGTTGTAAGATCTGCTCACTCTCCCAAGTGGCATCCTCATCCAGCAAATTCTTCCACCTCACCAAGAATTCTTGGACCGTCCCGCTCCGCAGCTGCCTCTCCCTGGTATCAATGATAACCTCCGGCTGCAATACCAAATGACCCTCATCATCCATGGGTGGTAGCTCATCTATCACTGTCACATGCTACCCCAATGCCTTCTTCAAGCATGATACATGAAAAATGTTATGAATCTTGCTGCCTTGGGGCAGCTCCAACTCATATGCAACTTGTTCAATCCTGTGTATCACCCTGTATGGCCCATAAAAGTGGGCTTTGAGCTTCTCAGCCCCCTTCTGCTTTAGTGATGACTATCAGTATGGCTGTAATCGTAAGTAGACCATGTCCCTTACCTCAAACTACCTCTCCACCCGACCCCTGTCGACATACAACTTCTGCTAGTTCTGTGTTGTAGCCATGTTATCCTTGAGATCTCAGAGGATATCCTGACTCTCTTGGATCCAAATCTTGGCTCTAGGAGCCCGGATATCACTTAACATCATGTCAACAAAAGATAAAGGATGATACCCATATAAGGCGTAGAATGGTGACATACTAATGGACATGTGATGTGAAGTATTGTAGCAGTACTCCCCCAGACACATCCATTTCAGCCATGCTCACTGCTGCCCAGTGACATAGTTACGCAAGTAGCCCTCCAGCCACTTGTTAACTATCTCCGTCTGCCCATCCGTCTATGGGTGATAACTGGTACTCGGTGTCAACTCCGTCCCCACCAACCAGAAAAGCTCCTACCAAAACCTGCCCATGAAACGGCTGCCCCTGTCACTGACGATGGTCTTAGGAAGATAGTGTAGCCTGAAGATCTCTTTGAAGAACAACTCGACCACTTGTTCTTCTATATAGTGTGCAGATATGGCAAAAAATGTGCGTACTTTGTCAATCGATCAACGATGACAAAGTTATAATCCTTGCCCTGTACCATGGGCAACCCTGTGATGAAGTCCATCGAAATACTCTCCCATTTCCCCTCCGAAATGGGAAGAGGCTGCAATAAACCCCCGGGATGGCTCATCTCTCCCTTGTTCCCCTGGCAAACATTGTACTCCCAGATGTGCTGGAGTATTTCCTCCTTGAGGCCCTTCCATGAGAACCTCTCTCTAATGGCCTTGTAGGTTTTGGTAAACCCCTGATGTCCTGCCAAAGGTGAATCATGTGATGCCTAGAGTATCTTCTTCTCATCGACCACCCTGTACCTATCATCTACCACCTGCCCATCTAGAACCTCACATGCAAACCTGTCCTTGGAGTACTCTACTAAGAGTCGAGCCCTCCAGTCTGTATCCAAGCTCATAGGAGACAACATGGCTGGTCTACGTGAAAGGGCATCTGCTACCACGTTGTTCTTACCCTTGACATACTCAATGTCAAAGTCATATGCTTGGATCTTACTGATCCACTTCTGTTGCCTCTCCTGTAGCTGTCGCTACTCCAAAAAAAAATTGAAGCTGTTGTGATCAGTCCTCACCCTGTAGTTGATGCACATCCTCAATGTATCGTCCTTCTTCTTCACCAACACCACAGAAGAAGCAAAAGGACTCGTGCTCGGTCGAATGTGCCCAAGAGCCAACAACCCTTGGATAGCCCGCTCAATCTCATCTCGATAGGCCTTGGGGTGCCTATAGGGGGTGGTGATCACTGCCTGGATGCCCTGCTCAAGTTCAATAATGTGCTCAAACCCCCGGTCTGGTGGCTTTCCTGGCAGAATCTCCCCAAGCACTATGGCATACCAGTCAAGGATGGACTATATCTCTGGATGTACCGTCCGCCCTATAGTCCCTACCTTTGATGCACACAGCTCTACTACCCACTCTATGTCTACCTTTCGGAAGACTGCCTCCATCCGATGAGCCAAAACAATCTGAGGCGGATATGTGTGCTGTCCCTATATCTTCTCATGCCTCCCTGTCTTCTCATCATCCCACTCCATCTCCAGGGTCTTCCAATCTGTCGTGACCTTCCCTAGAGTGATAAGCCACTGAACACCCAGTAT
>APFE030798899.1:0-11228 GCA_000404065.3 Pinus taeda
TGCAATCCAAAGATTGGTTTGTGGTTACCTCGGCCGTATCCCTATTAGGAGCCTAGGGACAACCTGAGTGATAACACTTTGATTAGAAAAATTTTAATTTTTTATTGAAACATGGGAGTCCCTACAGGATCCATGGACGAGGGAAAAAAGTTGCAATAAAATTTGCCTTTCCACATAAATTTTCAATGTTTTAAAGCCTATGTCTACATGGAATATGGATACTATATCCATATTAAAATGAGTAATATCCATACTCATTAAAAAAACAACAACAACAACTCTTAAAATCTACTTGATTTTCATGTTTTATTAAGTACTTATGTATTATTTTTTGATAGTTGCAACAAAGTAGCATCGTGTACCTCATCTTTCAGAGCTTTACATTAAAGTCTTCTGCAATTATAGATGTTACCCAAACCTGCAACTAATTCTTTGTCGATTTATCAATGTTGCCTAAGGTTAATTTGAGTATTCAAACTTCATTAGGGTTTACTGATGATGCCATATACTTAGAGACACATTCCTAAATACCATAAAATACTACTTAATTCTTAATGCTAGTATTGTTTCTAAGAGAAACGTAAATTCAAACTAGACAATTACAATAGCTTTCTAACAAAGGTTTGTCGATGATCCTCTAGGCCAGCTGGAATAGTCCAATAAGGTTTAGGCATGATGTTAATTTATTTAGAAACTATTTTTTTTAAGCATATGATAATAAAATTGTTATTTGTTCTTCTATTACAACTCCTTTTAAGATAAATTCATGTCAAAATCTCTTCCAATGCCTAGCGATGTCTGCCAAATCCCAATGGATACGGGAGCAAATATAATGAGACACTTTGCATACATCCATTTCAAGGAGGTATGGCCTATCTTGAAGTTTCATGAAGGATGCCTTCTAGGTCATGTAACAACCATCTTTAAATCTGCATAGTTCTACCAAGTTAGCAAGAAAGGTAGACGTATATGTGCTTCTGCCAATCGCTTCTCTTCCCTCCAAACCTATCCTGCACTCAAGGAATCCCTTTCCATAATAGGAACTTAGCTTTCTATTATTTTCTTTAATCATTTTGGTTTTGCATAATTAAATTTTAGAGAAAACTAAATCAAATCATAAACCTTTGCCTTGTTTCGTTCTGTGGCAATTAGCTAAGGACAAGATGACCTTTCAAGGAAAGGAATTGTATCCAAGTTGGCCCACCATATTAGATTATCTTTAAGTAGATTGTTGGAAACCAAAGCAAAGATCTGCCAAAATCATGAAGTATCTTGTCATTGATTTCTCCATAGCCTAGGGTTTTTTCTATGAAGTCTATCAAATAAATTCAAGTATGTGTCTGGCTAGGCGAATTCTCTTTGTTGATAATTCCCATTGGTTTTCTTTGAAATATGGAGCAAGTCAAGGGACAAATAAAAGTTAAGTTTTATGCCTTGTGGAATCTTTTGAAAGTAGCAACAAATATAGGAATAGGAGAGTTGCAAGTGATGAGGGACTGCAAGTCGTTGATGGATTGAGCTAATGATAACTGTCAACTTTCCAATTTGGCTCTAGACCCTGTCATAATCCAGGGCAGATAAAATAAAAGTTTAAAGAAGTTTCTTCTAATCACATTTTTAGCAAATTCAATACAAGATAAAACCTCTAATTGAAAGAAGTTATTTATTTATGGTAAAGGAAAATTGAGAGAGCATGAGTTTAGCAAGGTTGATCCCACATCAATGACAATCGAATCTCTTCTCTAATTTTTGTTTTAATTTAGGTCTTACAAAATAATAAAAAAATTCGGTCTCAGACAGTTTATGTTTTTAACAATAAAAGTACATTATTTTTCAAAAGAAATGATGTCTCATATTGGGCATGTTCATTTTGTATGGAAGAGAATGCAATACGTAATTATATAATTTTTTTCAACACAATATAGAATTTACTTCACAGATCCAATGGGAAAGGCAATATATAATTTGATTTCACATAAAAATGTCAAATATAAAGTTTTTTTTTTTCTTGAAAGAAATGTTAGGGGGAGAATCATTGTATTTGCAACAAAAGGGTTACCATATGAGAATGTACATGGATTTTGTAAGAATGGATAACTCACCTTATGCCTCTAATGCAACACTCTATTACACTACTCCATGTCTCTCTCTCAATAAAATATTCCATTACATTCATCAAGGCTCCTCTAACTTTCTTCGCCTATGCATTGCATTGCACTCAATAAGTAAATAAATAGGATGCAATAAAAATGTTTTTAAATTTAAGATAGACCAAAACATATGATGAGACATCTTTGCCTCTACCCTCAATACTCCAACACACTACCCCATGTCTCTCTCTCACTAAAATATTCCATTACTTTCATCAAGACTCCTCCAACTTTCTTCACCTATGCATTGCATTGCACTCGATAGGTGAAAAAAATAGCATGCAATAGAAATGTCTTTAAATTTAAAGAGACATTGAAACATCTTATGGGACATCTTAAACAAAGACCAAACAATCAATTAGTAAATTTATGCAAAATTATGTATACCTCATGCAAAGGTCATAGTTCTTAAACCTGGAAATAGTAGGAGTCCTTCGAAATCTTTCTTCCTTCATGTCTTTTAAGATTCATTTTGTAGCCTTTTCCTTCAATTTTATACACAATCTACTTATGTTCTTATACACTTACATTTCAAATCCATTTGCAATTCCTCTCTTCAAACAACAAAGTCATACCACAATGGATCCAACTTTGACTAGCAATGTGCTTTCGATGTTGATGGTTGGTTCTACTGAGATAAAATGGTTTCCATCGAGAATATTTGCTCCACCATGGTTGTAGCCCCTCCCTACCATCTCTCTCTTTCTAATGGAGCTCACAAGCATGCGGTCTTGCTACATTCAATGCACAATTCCCTTGCAACATCTGGGGATCTTCAACTAGGCTCCATTGTGCTCCTTAAAAAAAGTGCTTGCACATCCTTCCATCAATCATTGTATGTTGCAACTTCCCCTCTTACCTTCCTCGCCTTACTCTCCTTTTAAGTCCCTTTTTGGCATCCACTATATTTGCTTTATCTTTTCCTTTTCTCCTCCTCTCTCACAACTCTTATTTCTTGCAGGTCGTTTCATGTAATCAAACTTGAAATTCTCTTATTTTCAACACCTCTAATTAGAGAGCCAACCCCTCTTGTTCTTTCCACCAACCAAGTGCTCCATGCCACCTCATCCTCAAAAAATGCCTCCATATTGCCATCAACTTCTACAATACAGTCCCAACTTGCAACCTCCAATATGGATAGCATTGTCGCTCCAACCCATCCTGTAAATATTAGTCCATACACAGCAAGGCCCTTGCAAAGACACCCCTCCATCAATACACCAGCACACATGGCACTGGGAAAGCTCTCAATTTTGACCTTCTAGACTACGATGGTGATGAGAGCCACATATTTGCTTTCAATGACTTGGAAGACTCATTGAATTATCTTGTACAAATTGGTTGACTCTACATTGTATCAAATGGCACCACAAAGGTCCCAAATCCTAACTATAATCATCTTAATCTTCCATTCGAAATTCTCCTCTTCTCTGCATCAACTATGTCTGAGAACATACATGAATACCAATCAATACCTTCCCATAACTTTCATTTCATCCCAATAAGTTCACTCAACATTTCAACTATCAACTCAATTGTTGATGTTATTGGTCTTGATAGCTCAACTTCTTCTACATCCATCATACGTTGGCGCGATGGCTCAGAAATTCCCAAGAAAACTATCACTTTGCGCAAAATGTCAAGTTCCAGCATCAATGTCACCTTATGGGGTGCACAGTGTCATGTTGAAGGTTACAAACTCTACGACTTATGCACCTAAGGGGCCACAGCAATCCTTGTAATCAAAAGGGGGCATGTTGTCAAGTTCAATGGAAAAATGGTTCGAACTATTCCCACCACTAGCCTTATAATTAACCCAGATATTGCAAAGACATGGAAAATCCAATACTAGTTTTAGGAAATAGAATTCAATGCATCCTTGCCTTAACTAAGTCAGAAATACACAAGCACCCCTAACAGGCCGCTCAAAAAAAAAAAAATCTTTGAAATTGTTGAAATGTCCCACTCCGAGAAAGCTCTGTGGGTTGTCATTCGTGCTACTACTACAATAATTTCATGGAATATTTTTACTTCCTTGCATATGCCCTTAACATTGATGGCATGCAATGCATGAAGAAATTTTTCCAACAATCTAACAACATGTGGCATTGCACGAAATGCAATGGTGCCTTCCTTGAATGTGACTATTGTTATGTGCTTTGTCTTCAATTGCATGATCACACTAGCCATTTGGGGAATGTTGTTGCTTTCGATGATGATGCAATTGAACTCTTAGACATAATAGCAAAGGACCTTAACCTCCTTAGCTGAAATTTGTTAGAGACATCAGCACCAGGATCTGTCGACATTTCCTTTTCACACTTTCTATTAAACAGACACTTTCAACAGCATTGAACGCCTTCACCCTACCCTTGTGCACTCTTAGAACCTCCCTTATACCTTTGCATCCACCCTTGTCCTGCAATAAATGAAGTGCAAAGTTGGCCTTGCCAATAAAGTCGCTCTCTAACATTAAACATCATTCTTGCCCCTCCCTTTTGTTGTAGCTCGTCTCCCGTTTTGCACGCCCTTTCCACGAAACACCTTGTCACTCTAGTTTCTAGTTTTTCCCTTTGCCTACATTCAATTCCATCATTTATTTTTCAAACCCTTTCTCTACATCACCAATCCCTCTCCATATGGTCAGTCTCTTTCTCCCTCTACACTAGCATATGCACACAATATCCTTGTAAAACTCTACTTGCCTTGTCAAAGTTATCTTCTTGTAGCTCTATCTCTATTTCTTTTTGTACAACTCAGTTACAGCGTTACTTTCTAAGCTTGTAAAGTTTCCTCATAAATACATGGATGTTAGTTTACTTGCATTCCTCTGGGCTTCTTCACTCCTTCATGTACTTTGCAACACATTAACATATTTCAAGTACGCATATGGATATGGATATACTCTAATATGGAAAAAATATATAACTACTACTTCTAATATTGGTATAATACAAAAGTAACATTTCTTAGATCCAAAACAAACTTGCATAATGATATTAATAGTCCTTTCAATGTCCCAATTGTCAATGTTATAATTCAAGACACAAAAATTCAATGCATATCCATATTGCACATACATTTGATTTTCATCGACTTATTTATTATTGAATACATATTGAATATTGAATATTTGTTTGCAAAGCTACATGTTTCTTGTCTCATTTACATTTATCATATTTATGTTCATGTTATATATCTTTCAAATTAGAAAAACTATAAGTGTTCTTTTTCCTTTGATATTACAACATTCTATTTTATGTATACATTAATTTCCCCTCGACATGCATCATTTACTTGTCTTTGTTCACAATTCACTTATGCCTCTGTCTTTGACAATACTTTCCTTGCTTGATTATCTATGCAATCTACTCCCAAGAGTGATGAAAGGCAAGCACAACAACAAATGTGCTACACACTTAATAAGGATAAAATAAACAAACATCGACATATTCTCTACAAAAATTAACAATACAACCTTCCTTATCAACCCAACCCCAGTCAAACTTCCCTACCTACCAAAATCATCTTCGTCCCCTTCCATCCACCCCTCCTCTTCTTCTCTCCCCTCCATTTCCATCTGCCATTAAAACTTCTCCCAACCCTTCACTTTCTTTGCCTCCCACCTTATGTATAGAACCATCCACCTAAGTTGCTTCCACTTCAAATCCCCAATACTACCTTAACAACCCTCTCCAACACACTGTCATTTTCGTGAAAGGATTGATGCACTTAGTCCCCCGCAAGTCTATTTTGTTTTGTAACAAAACATACCCATCCATGAAAACAAAATTCCATTGTGGTGTCATCACATGTTGTCATTGTGTGTTAGAATGATCTATCCATCAATTTTCCCTATCGAACAACATGGATCTAGGAAAACAACCACATTTCCTTTCTTGCTTGATTCAAATTTAGGAGATTTTAATTGCACGCATCAACCTTGTTCTTCAAGTGGCCCATGCACATGGAGGGTACTGCAAATACTCTGGACATACCATTAACTTCCCTCAAGATATAACTAATATTGTCACGTCTCTTCCCCACATGCTCGTAGATATATATATCCTTGTTGTTAATAAATGTAGCCCTGGCCACACATCTTATGAGTTTTTCATTAGCAGATCACGAGTTTTATCAACTTTGCAATACAAAATAGCAAATGATTTGTACTATAAAGATTTCCATCTAAACCCTTTATGCACTATCTACATTGCATGTAATCCCTACATATGTCTCCCCCCTTCTATGTCTTGTCACTACCACTTCCTCTAAACCCCATGAAATCCTTCTTGAGATTCCTAATACTGACTTTCTCCACCCCTACCCATCTGACCTTCAGCCATCCTCTTTTGTATCAATGCTTCCAAATACCCATACCGAAGTTGATGAAATATTTTCCTACATAGAATCTTCCAATTCCACACCCACCCATTCACCTAAATGTCCCATTGTTGGTCTCTCTCTAGTTAATGAATACAACACTAAGGGCCTCCTCTCCATGGCCTTCCCACTCTCTTCCCCATATGTTCTACCATGATAGACCAACCAAGAGTCGCAAAAGTTGAAATGTAAGAATATTCTTTACACCTAATATGCTATCATGATAGTAGATTTGGACAAGATCCTAGATTTAGCTACTATTTGTACAACATTATCAAGCACCATCATAGCCAAGCTACAACTTTTGTCTTCATTAAAAGAGACCTCGTAGATACCTTGTTGGAAACCATTGTAGACCTTTGTAACCACCTTCAAAACTTACCCCTTCAACAATTCCAAACCAAAGTATGTGCTTCAGTGCTTCCCTTTGAAGGAGTCACTCTTTCTGGACAAAGGCTCAAGGGAACTAAGTGTTGTCCATACCAAATGGCATTACTTGCACATGGCCATGCATTATGATCCTCTATCTAACACACATGATCATCCTCGTTTGAAAATCCAAAACATTGTTGCAAACCCACATCATGCATCTCATTACATCCATTGCAAATTCACAATATTCTTAAAAAAGGTCATACTAAAAGGTTTCCATGTAAAGGACTATTGGTGTAGCTATTAATCTACCATTAATTGTCTTTCAGCCTTTATATACAATGTTTGCATGCACTACTCTTATTTTCTCTCTTCCAATTGGCTTGGTATGAATGGAAGCATAGAGTATTTGCACATATACATGGTTTCCTATGGTTGAAAAACACACCTGATATGGACAACCTTGGTTGGAACAACGAATCTAGCATTTCTAATGCTAAAACTTTATTTCATGCATATGTTATTGCTTGGAATCCTCGATCCCTCCAACACATAAATCTAGGAATACATCAATCATCACTTCGTGACCTATGCCTCCTTGCAACACATGATATCCTCTCCTCCAATGAGCTCGAAGGCTACAAAGATCTTGTCAACTATGTGCAACACCACATAAATTGTCTTTCCTCTACATGCCTTCGTAGAAAAAACACTACTACATCTTGATGCAATGGATTCCCCTGGGAACTATGTGAAACCTCTTTTATGCACATCAATGCTTCCAGGTGGAAAATGTTTAGTCCTACTAATAATGACGACAGGATTAACATCCACAACCTTCACATGCTTACTATTTGAAGGGCCAACATTGACTGCCAACCTATCCTCTCGTGCCATGTTGTCTTAAACTACATTTCCAAATATGTAGCAAAATCAGAGACAAAGTCTAAAAGCTACCACTAAAATCTCTCGTGACTTGCACAAAGATCTCCTCTCAATGCTCCTACTTTTGTTGTCATCTGCAAACTCCTGATTGAAATAGTTACTGATAGGGACACTGGTGCACAGGAAACATGCCACGTGCTCCAAAAAATCCCCCTAACAAAATTTGGTTGTTATTTTGTCTCCCTAAATGTCAAGAAAATAGTTTTCAAACATGTTTTACATAACTTGGATGGCCAACTTCCAGCAACACCCTTCATCACTTCATGCATGAAAATATTGTTGGGTATATGTTATAGTCTTTCCATGACTAGAAACATGCATCGTACATTGTGTCGGGCATGGTGGGGGGGTCACAGGGGGGTGGCATCACCTTCTTTCAGGGAGTTTGCAGGGGGGCAGTATCCCCCCTGCATGGGGTCTAGGGTAGCGCCCCAAGATTTTTTTATGAAGACCCAATAATAGTTGGGCAGACCTACTAGTGGTTTTGTGCATGGGTTTTACACATGATTTTGAGAATGATGGTTTTCTGCCCATGCTATTTTGTAGATTCATTCAAGGGAACTAAGATTATGTTCTAATCCAGGGTTAATGGGTTGGGTTTTATGAATGCTTCATCATGTATTATATAAATTGTAACATCGAAAGGAATATAATGAAATATCAATCTAGTAGCCATGGTTTTGGGATCTAGGGGAAAATCTTTGTGTATATTTGTTTTATGTTCTTGCTATTATATATTTTTCTATTTTAAGAATACGTTTACAGGTAATTCATGTATAGGGTTAAAACCTACAAAGACCTCCTTCGCTTGAGGCATTGTCTCTTATTAAAGTTCCATGATCCTAGTCCTTATCCTCTTGCCGGATAATAATAATAATAATAATAAATAAATAAATAAATAAAAACACTGTGGAAACATATCTTCCCTGCCATGGTTATACACATCCTGCATCAGTACACTTCCATCCCATCTCAAGATGCAAACTATTATGTAGACTTTGTTGGAGTGAACTACTCTTGTGCTACCCTTTTTGAAAGCTACCTGATGACATTGGCAAAACCGATGAGGAAATTGTTACACATTGGCAACAAATTAAAAACACATAGCATGCATGGCATGTCCATCGTGCACCTGAAGAGCCACCTCTTTTTTACTCTAATGATGGCTTTGTTCCTAGAAATGCAACCCCACCACTTCATGGACATGGAAGAATGGAAATTCCTTTCTTAGCTTCACCTAGTTAATAACATCCTCCTTGATGACCTTGACATGCTTAGGCACTCTGACTTTGATGCAAATCATAATTGGACCCATAAGGCTTATCCCTTCAAACTTGTAAGAAATGGCCATTCGCTTCATAGAATTCAACCACTCCTCCACACAACTCTGCCATCTCCCCTCTCCAAATCCACACTCCATTTCCTTCTTTTTCCCAAGCCAAATCATGGCCATCAATATCATTCTTTCCCACTTTTCAAGCAGTGCCTCCACTACACCACTAAAGATGATCATCCAATGTACTGTTGGGAATAGAAAATATTTCCTAGTTAGTTTCCTCAAGGATACCCTCCTAAACAACTCTATCAATAGAGAAATCCCTCTACTTTTGCTTTCTCCAACCAATGTTGCAACCTTCCACATAAATGCACTAACAATACACTCTAGCCTTCGCATCCCTATCTCCTCTATGCAACCTTTGGGAGGTCAGTCTCTTCTAAATTTCCAAGAACAACTTCGGCATGTCAAATACATTCTTGTTGATGAGATGAGTTTCATTGGCTCTAAAATGCTTGCTCAAATTTATGAACGTTTGCGAGAGGCATTCCCATCCAATAGAAACACCCCATTTGGTGGATGCTTTGTAATCCTTTTCAGTAACCTCGAGAAATTTCTACCAGTGAAAGATACACCAATGTATGTAGGCACATCTCATGGCAATTCTCTTTGGCAGAGTTTCGATACAATTGTCACACTCTCAAGTATCTTTTGTCAACATGGCACAGGCCCTAAACAGATTTCATTTCTCCAACTACTCTCCATCCTTTGATATGCAACCCCTACAATGGATGATTGGAAACTTCTCATGACATGTACAAAACCCATCCTTCCACAAGACGAGCAACAAGCATTTCACAATTCTATGCACTTGTATGCAACTAATGAATATGTTGCATTGCACAATAAAAACATGCTTAAATTTTTTAACATGCATATTGCACATTGTTATGTCAAGAAAAGGAAACAACGGCCCTCCACTATTTAAGAGGATGAACAACTTGATGCAAATGTGCTCTTATTCATTGGACATCAAGTCATTTTAACAAGCAACTTATGGGTCAAAGCAGACCTTGTTAATGGAGCACTTAGAAAATTTGTTGTTATTTTCAACGCAATTGATTCTATGTCACTCAAGCAGCCATCATTTGTTGTTTTGATTTCATTCACTACAAAGTTTTTCCATGGGATGCTTCAAATCCAAAGTATGTGCCAATCCCCCCGGTAACAAGGAGTTCTCATACACAATTTCCCCTTTTCATGGCATGGGGATTAACAATCCATAAGTCACAAGGCATGACCCTACAAAAGGCAACAATCGACATTACCAACATTGATCGCCAAGGGATAGCATTCATAATTGTATCTAGAGTTCGATCACTTTGCAATCTTTGCATCTCTCTTTCTTTTTCCTTCTCTCACTACTCATGCATGGAAGAAAATCCTTATGTCACACGTAGAAAAAATGACAAATCATATATTGCCTCGAAATCTATGTCACAAACTCAATGAAGACATCCCATTATTGGTAATTTGGCTACCTTTACATTGCACTTACAAATGTTTCATCTTCTCTCTTATTAAAAAACATTTCACTTGGTATAATTATTGACATGCATTTATTCTACATTGCTTTCAATTTCGATAGTTGATACTACTTCTCTTTTATATTTTCCCACTCATTTTGTGAACTTCTAAATTTTCACTTACAAACTTCTCATTGTCTTGCAAAAAACAGATGGATATGCAATATGTCTCCCAACTCTACAGGTTCTACCATGAAATACATCAACAAGAGGTTGCTATTTTGGATATACAAACAATATTTCTACACTCTCCTAATTTGCCTTTGTATCACATGTGGCTAACTCTACATCTACTTGCTAGGATAAAGGATTTCATGTGTGTCCTCATCCATACACATAAAAGGGATGCAAGAAGGCATATTCTAACAGATTGGAAAACACACTGTAGGAATTTACAGGGTAAGTTCCTCAGATAGAACACCAAAAGGACACCGCTCACAAACAGATCACAGATCAATACACCAGTATTTTTGACGTGGTTAAAACCCTCAAAGAGGGAAACAGTCCATGGCCTGA